>JAIPRM010000103.1:0-54634 GCA_025469315.1 Stegophylla sp. TES_Ste_2020 | reverse complement strand
ATAAAATTCTGATCAAAAAATTATGGTTTTCGAGTCGTTTTTGTCAAATTTTGGGTAGTTTTTTCCAAAAAAAACATTGAAGAATTGAGAAATTCAAAAAATGACCTCTTTAAAGTACAATTTAGAGGCAAATCGGGTTCCAAAAAGTTATTGATCAAAACTTTTGGACAAGTATTTCTATACGAAAAGTTGTACACAGAAAAAAAAAATAAACATCATTGTAAAAACACTAGTTTCTTCACTTCGTTCAGAATCTAAAATTATTCTTGTTTTAGTTTTAAGTATGTTTATAATTTAATTTATAATTGAACTTTATATATGTATTACCATTTTGTAATAGAACTTAACAGTCCGTATATTTGAAATAAATATTTCCGATTTTTATATGTCCTGGTTTCGGCACTTCTTTGCCTGCAACAATTAATATCAATTCGCACAGTGAAACATAATATCTTCTCACAAACGAAACTAGCAAAACGTTCTGATAACAACTGATCGATAACGGTCTGGTCATAATTACAACGATTTTAATACAGATTCGATCGTTGTCCGTTAAAATAATATACAGTTGGGTGAATTTGTGTATTACTTTCTCTTCGTTATATTTATTTTACATAACAATGGGAAATTTTAGAGTCCGATTTAAAAAAGAGTCGACATTGAAAATTGATCGATCAACCTTAGTTTATAACAGTGTATGTGTATAATGACAGTCTTTAATGGCCTTAATTTTGTCCGTAATGTGGGTGCATGTTATTACATATATATTACCATTGATTCTAAATACTATAATTAATGATATAATTATTAATATATGATATTAATTTAATTTAATCATTATTGTTATTTATAATCAATGATATTACTGAGTACTTTAAAGGTTAAGCGGGAACATCGGCAATTTAACACCTATAGAATAAAATCTCAGACTTTCAGCAGTACCCTAAAAGTATTACCCGTCATTGATTCGCAAAAATGCGTTGCTCACCGAAATTTAAAAACGGAAGTACTTCTACGAATGACGAGTTCTAATATTTATTCTTTTACACTTAGTACACATTTCTTTCAACACAAATGCAGCAGAAGTAATATACAAAATGTACTTCATTCGTTATAATCACTGGAAGCGAAAACTCATGTGTTTAAATTTTAAAAAGAAGTTCGTGGGGCCGAAATGGTTAGGTTAAGAGTAGATGTAAAATACATCTACATCGTAAACATTTTTATAAAATACGTATTGAGATATTGCGAAATATAATATTTTACAGGCATCGAATAACTAATGTTTTTACGTTTGGAAAAAAAAAAGAACTGTCTCGCCGTACAGCAAGTGACAAAAGAGTTTTTCTATAGCTACCTATAGCTCGTTATTAAAGCACTCGTTTCACGTAAATTGTTCGTATAAAAATTATTACTACACAGTAGTTAGGTAAACGGCTCGTACGATGAAGAGTGTATTTTAAAATATCGCGTGTGTGTGTGTGTGTGTGTGTGTGTGTGTGTGTGCGCGTACGACGTAGTTGGCGGAAAATCTCGAGGAATCGATTTATTTTTAAATGGCGAGCTGTCATCCGGCTATTTGCGACGACGATATTAAACGCCCCGAGCCGAAATATCGAACCCCCTTCCATCCTCGCCACTGTAAATCGTCGTCGTCGTCGTCGTCGTCGTGTTAGCTCGTGCGTTTCGAGAGGCTTTTCTCGGCCGGCTTTCCGGCTACAAGTGAAACGTTTTAATGCGCGGTCTGCGCGCGCGTCTGCATATTGTATATACCAAATAGGAAACACGGTCGGTGATCACTGCACAAACGTCTTTGGATTATAAACGCGCGTTTATTATAATAATAATAATATGCTCGTGTGTGTGTGTTTCATGTGCATTTCGTATGTGTATAATAAATACGTATAACACGCAACCGCCGTTCTCGTGTACCATAATATTATATATATATATATAAATGTATACAAACGATTGTCACATACTCGACTCGACAGGGACGTGGTGCTCGAGAGGAATGACGTGAGTGTGAGTACGTTTATGTATGTTTGTATGCGTGTGCGAGTGCATCTGCCCAAAGACTCCCCGCTGATCATTGTGTGTGTGTGTGTGTGTGACTCGGGCGCAAAGTCAGTTTGACTTATGTGATAGTGTGCGTGCGTGCGTGAGGCGTAGTCAATGATGACTACGACTACGACGACGACGACGACGACGGCGACCGGCTTCACTCTATCAATGCGCCATTTGCACAATATAATAATATTATGTATGTATGCGCGCGCGGTTCATACAATAACCATAAAAGGGACTTTTGCGCCCCCCTTTTTCGACACACCCTACGCCGCGCCGCCGGTGCTGCAGCAGTTTATTATTATTGTTATTATTATTATACACTCGATGAACACGTTCAACCCGCGTGCAGTTCAAACCCGGTTTGCAAAATTCATTGATACCACCGTATATTATTATTTATTGTTATAATAAAACATAATATTCGATATGTATTATAATATACCGCGTACGCGTAACTGTTGTACACAACGCGTGCAGACTCTTGAGTACCTGATATTTTTGCAAATGCTCTCGTTTTGGTATCGAAGCAACTTTTTTCTTACAATTTTTTATCACCTCTAATAATATAGAAAATTATGACGAATAAACGGCAATAATCGACTACCGAGTTATTATAAAAATATGATATCAAATAAATGAAGACGCGTTTCTGTTGGATTATCAATGATTAATCGTTTAATTTTCAAAACAATACTCGAAAAACACCATCTTTCGAGTGCATATTATTATTTATGTTACAAAACGTTATTTTCCAATAATGTGTTGCATAACGCATTTAAAATATTGTAACCGTTATTATTTTATACGGATTGCAAAATGCAGTCGATGCGATAATAACAATAATAATAATAATTGGCTGTTGTGAAATTTAAATTCATAAAATACTTCATATTATTCTAATATTTCTCTGTACGAATAAAAAATATAATAAATGCCTACCCCGAGTTTAATGTTTACTATTAATTCATTAGCTGTACAAACATTTAAATGCTCACAGGAGGGTGATTTTGTATTATTGTTTTTTTTTTTTTTTTTTTTTTTATGTATAAGTTTACCTGTTGACACGTCCGGTCACGCGTTCCTTTCTGTCAATAAACAAACAGAAAAGTAACTCCGTTTAATTCCGAGCATTTTGTTTACCGACCCGTAACAATTTTTTGGGGAAATAGTGTGCGCGCAGAGCTGAATAATATATGAATGTCGAAAAACAAAAGTCAAAACGGACCATTGTCCGCCCCATCGGACATTGCACATAATAATAATCATAATGGTTACACGAGATAATAATAATAATAATAATAAATAATAATTATAAATGAAATCTCGCGGTCCAATAGTTTATTAAAACGATGAATATAATATATTCTACGAGCATTATTATTATTATTGTAATTGTACATTGTATTGTTGCTGCGTTAATAATAATAATTGTTACAAAAATTTAAAGGATATATTATTATTTTGTGACGTTCGGAACAACAATGGAAAGAGGGAAAGCGCATTAAATTCGCTGTCAATCGGAATGCATGAGAAAAATTGTGTGTGTGCGGCTTTTGTCTCAACGCGGGACGACGCGGCGACGACGAGGGTCGTAGCCGCCGCCGAAAGACCGTAATAAATTTGCGGGACGATGATTAATGCGAATCGTTACAGTATTAAAAACTAGTTTGGGAAAAAGGACTCGGCGGGAAGAGAGAGCGCGCACGTGCCCGTCACCGGGCCGGGCACGTGCGCCGAGCTTCCTGGACTTGTGACAATTACCATAACTGTTATTGCGTTAAGTTATATTATTAATCTACTCGATGTGCGCTCACGCACCCCTCGGCTCGTCGTCGTCGTCGTTGTTGTTGTTTTTTATTTTCCGAAATCGTAACTCGTAAGTCACCAGAAGACACACATACATTTATTATGCACTTCTCTCTCACACTCTATCGTCTCGTTAAAATGCCTCCTCCACTCTGTGTCCGCGCATAAACTCGAAACGCACATAGCGAAAACGATACGGTGCGGAACATCGTCTAATCGAATGCGCGAGTGCGCGTGGAACATTAGCCCTTAGCCTCGAAGCGACCCATACTACAATAATATACTTTTCGGTGCGGGGAAAACGCAATTCCGCACTTAGAAAACTTTTGCGCGCCGCACACACACGAGCTGAGTACCGCCGCTGCGTCAAAAGGTTAGGACGCTGCAGCGTTGTTGGTGTATTATACGTATATCGCGCGCACGCAGTATTGTTTTTGGTGGGGGGAAGGGATTGGTCTCGGACAAACGGACCGCGAAGCTTTTAATATAGTTATGCGCGCATTGTGCCCGTGGTGGCGTAACTTTTGGCCTAAGTTTTAAAGAGTTGTCGGTCCCTCGAGGGCCCGACAAAGTGTTCCACCGGTGCTTTTTATGTATACGTGGTTTGGATCTACGCGGTGAACGTGTATTATTGTGCGCGGTCGCGCTGCACGGGTTTCCGCGGTCGGGTCGACGACGACGACGACGGTAATAAGGTTTTCCGGACGGTTTAAAAGTGGTCTCGGACACGGGTTGGAGAATGTTTTGTATCATAAAATATGAGCCACATAGATGACGAATATAAGACCACATATTCGAAGGATGAAGGACGAATAGGAATAAAATACATTGAAAATATAAATAATAAAATTATGTTTTTGAGAAATAAACAATTGGTTGATTCGGATGTATAATCTAAAAGTAAAAATTAATATTACGCACTTAAAAATCATAGATTTTATAATATTGTTTTGTGGTAAATCGAAATTTTTCAAGACTAGTATTTTCCTGTGAGGAAATAATACAGTGTATACGAATTTATACAAATGTTTTTTCTTTTTCTTTTTCGTTCATACATCTTTGTCTACTCTTATTTCCTGTCCGATATATTGAACCATGTGTAACTGATGCACGGGGTGTCGCATTGTTTTGTCGCAGGATTGTTCGGAACAAGGCGGCCGAAAAAGCGAAACACGTGCACAACCAGCAGCAAAACCAACACCATCAACAAAACAGTAACAGCAACGGTAGCACGGGTCCGCCGAGTCAACAACACCATCATCAACAGCAGCAACAGCAGCAGCAGCAGCAGCAGCAGCAGCAACAGCAACAAGGTTCCGGTCCGGTTTCGGTCATCGCCCACGCGCCTGCCCCTCAACAATCCGCCGTCGTGGTCGGTGGCGGCGGCGGTGGTCACCTTCACGACCGATACAGCATCAACGGTATACTCGGTATACCACAACACGACCCCAACGGTAACGTGACCACGGCCAAACGGAAACGCGATCTGGACCATCATCACCATCACCAACAACACCAGAATCACCATCACACGGGTAAGGATTATTGTGTTTTAACCTTATACCCCTCCATAATTTGGACGACTACGAGTTGGTTCCCTTTTGTCGAATTGGTTCCCGAGTTGTCTACAGGTAACATACGAATTGGTTCCCGCAAGATTTCATGGTAACACAACCATGTTAAATTAAATGTTCAAATTATTATGATATATTCAACCAGCAACAATTCCCTTCTCATTTAAGAAATATTTTAAATATTTCTATTTTAATAAAAATAATATTTCCCTATTTATAACTATCAGCAGATTCTGTGCGTGCTTTGGCACTCGTAGCTTCACTCCGCTCCATCTATATACACCCCTAGACTTGTTGTGCAACGTGGGGATATATTGGTAATGAAATGCCAAAATTTTTACAAGTCCAACGTTCAATATTTCCGGATAATTTTTTTTGGAATCTGTATTTGATTCCAAATTCGACCCGGGTACCAATTCCGCGTTTCCCCCATAATTCATACATAATTCGTTAAATACCATAACCGCGTTTATGAGTACGTGTCCTCCAAAACCCAATTGAAGCTGAATAAGGGTAAGTGGTGGCAATGTGCGTTTTCTCCGAACGAGTTTCGACGAAAAGAAGTCGTAGCAACAGCATACGCACAATAGTAGTAGTAGTAGTAGTAGTAGTAGTGAAGACGGTGGTGTAAGAGGATGATGATAAGGAACGTGAGGAGGAAGGGGACGACGACGACGATGAGAACGATGACGACGACGACGAGGGGGATACCGAAAAGTTCTACAAGCTATATTGTTACCTAGCAACGCTCCATTACACCGCCATAGTTGTCCAGCCCGCGCCGTCCCTTCGGGCGAGGGCGACATCCTTCGAAAGCTTTTACTTCACTCTCCTCCCACACCCTTTCCCCGTACGTCGCTCTCCGTCGCCACCGTCTTCCTTTTATGTACATATATATATATATATTCACTCACACTACCCGTGCATTATATACATATAAGTGTATGTATGCACGTGAATGTGTGTGTGTACGTTTTCCGATAAGTTTATACCCTTGCCGTCGCCACCCGCCACTGCCACGTTACTATACCGCCACCCGGTCAACCGTTACGAACATATTATATATATATATATATCGCCACTGCCCCTACGACCGACGAAGACGGTGGTGGGACCAGAAAACTACTTTCCGCCCAAGTGCGTTGCCGTCGCGTCGGAAAAGTCTTCGGTGTTATTACGACGACTACTACTACCACCACTATATTCCTATACTATTACTGTTCCTACTAACTCCCTTCCCCTCACGAACTCTCCCTCCCGGGTTAGAGATCGGACGAAAGTGGGTAGACGTCTAAACTGCACAGCCACCTTAAACCTACTTAAAATGACCGTATAACTCGCAGTTTTTTATTACCCCACCGAAGTCCTAGAGAATTTTCCGGTTTCTCCCTACCTTTATTTATTTATTCGTTTATTTGTAGTAGCGTTATTATATCGATAATGTCACGTAAGATCAATTATTTTTCTATAAATAACTAAACACCTAAGTACGATTTCTCTTTCTCTACAAAATTATTTGAATCGAAAACATATTTACCTCTCACTTAAGTGCCATTCCTTACGTAACCCAATTCGACATTGCCGAATTCGCTTTGACTTCACGTTCTAAAAAATCCAGACTGGATGATGAAAATTAATCAGCTTTCGAACACAACGAAAATGTTTATAAATTTTAATTAATACATTTTACCGGTGTTTCGTTATATTTTTGATTACTGTTTTATGAATTGCTCAATTTATTGTTTCACAATAGTAGATATATGACAGATTGAAAGAAATATTTTCAAAATTAATATCAGGTTTCATAAAAATCAATTAAAATATTTATTCGTCATTACTTCGACTTGAACCACACGAAATGTTTACAAAATTAACCTCAACACTGTTATGCAATATTATATTTTATTCTTAATATTTTCCCGAGTGAAGTAATGTTAACACTTTACGTTAAAGTATAACGTACGATTGAAAATTTTCAGAAAAAACGAAAAAAACACTTTTGTGAAATTTCATGCGTTATTTAATACTACAAAGCAAATACAAAAAATCACGGATGAATGGCACGTTAAGTGTTAAATTGTTGTAAAATCGCAAAACGTTGATGACCTGTTTAATTATCCTTGAATTTGAACACTCATTAAAATGAAAAACACCGTAAAACTTCAAATAAAATAATTCATTCGTATATCACAGAAAATCAAATTAAATAGGTAGTACAGGTAGCTGAATTTGTTTTGGCCGAAACTGGATGACAGACAGGATAAGAAAACTGTACTTGACAATGTGTTGTATTTGTTTCAATCCACTCAGATTTGTGGAACGATTTCGGGATCTCTAAAACGTGCATTGAATATTATTGTCACGGCGGCGGCAACCCGGGGCGTCTAGAATTATTTTCCCTCGGAAGATATACGTGTAGGAAAACTGCAAATTGAATAGCCGAATGAAAAGCCTTTCACCTTGTCCGGGTACCCGTGTAAAGGGTTTTCTCTTTCGTATCATTCCTTTCCTTTCGACGCATTAGGCTCACTTTGTACGGCGATACGCCATCGATATTGAAAAGGTCCTTTTATACACTTTATATATATATATATATATACTTATACACCCGTACACTTTCTAGAAACTTTGATAAACTTAAAATGCCTTTTGTTTTCGTCAATCCTTTCACGGTCCATGTATACCAGCGCTGTCTTTTGTCTATATTTTATTGTTATTAGCAGTATATTATATATATATTGAAAGTATAACGAGACAAAACAAAAAGAAAATAAATTGATGTATTATGCTTAAAAACGGTAAGTCCATTCAAAATCGATTTTCGTGTTTTTGAGAGATATATTCAAAATGTATGATACATTTTTCCAAAATATAAATATCCTGTATTGGATTTACCTAATGCAAAGATATGAGTAAGGTTTAATAGCGATTTTTTCAGGGAACAAAATTTTTATTTTTGGCTGACAGAGCAGATCAGATAATATTATTACCTTCAAATTATTAAAACACATAATATAAACAACCGACAAGGATAGTTACAGTAATGTCAATCAGTAGATGTACCAATACGTTTTTATATTTCTGTTGTGCTTGAAATATTTCACTACGAATTCATTATTATTATTATTATGCAGCTATTAATGTTTTTGCTTATAACAATTATTTTGAACATTCGATAACAATCAAATTATATTTTCAATAATAATAATGTACTGTAGAATAATATATTATTATACATATGATGCGATTCGGCAGTAATATTCCTTTTTTCTGACTATTGCAAATGCGCCTATACCTGTGAGTCGTTGAAAATCATGTAACTTGATTAACAACTTTTTTTTTTTCCGAGGAGGGTGAAGACTTCGAGACATTTTCCCTTAGTTTGGAAAAAGAAAAAAAAACACCCGCCGTAGTATACTGCACACCTACGCACCACGCGAGTTGCGAATTTTTAAAGCAGTCAATATAGAAATCGATCATTATATTTCCGAAAAGCCCATTACTACCATTAGGCGCTGCAGCGCGGGCAATCAGATTTATGTTGAATTGACAACATTAAGCGCGCCCTGTGTGTTTTTGGAAGCTCCAGTGGGAGGGGAACATTCGCGCGTAATTCAATATATTAGTTTGACATTTAAAGCTTTGAATGCATATTCCCAACGGGAACGGGGTAATAAGCAGCGAAACACAATCTGCTCTTTGACCCCGAGGGAATATTTGTGTAGCCGGTGTTTTTATTTTCCGAAAGGGTCAGGACCCGAATGTGTGTGTGTGTGTGTGTGTGTATGCATGCGTGTTTTATGTATGTTTTTTTTTCCATTCTGCGATCGCGAGCAGGACTTTAACTAGACATTTTTGTATCGAAATCCCAGTGACAATGCATTCCCAAAGCACGCGGTTTGTTTTTTAAAACCTCTTTGTCTACATCATACACCCACACGCGCTGAAAAACGTATTCTATGTGATATGTATATTGTTTCAGATGAAAACCGGGACCTGAACAGTCATTCGGACAACCAAATCAAGAGAGAGCGATCTCAAGTGCACTACAACGGCGACGCATCGTTGTACTCAAATGTATCTGTAAGCATCGATCAATCGCAAACAAAAAATATATCATTGTATCACTGCGGTGAATATATAGTTCGGTTACTCGATAATCCCTTCTGTCAGTACTGACAGTACGGTACTGTTAAGAAACATAAGTACCACTAGATCCTTTAGACACTGTACCGGTGAAGAGAATAACACAATTACCATATTAGTATCGACCAAAGGCTCCATTCGAGGGGATCAAGGGGCGTGCATTCATACTTCCTTAACTTTTGGTTATTTTTCAGTTACCTGAGAACGAAAATAATAATCAGTGATATATCAAAAGCTGACGATTGGTTTTCAAATCTAAATAAACCCAGTTAATTAATTAAAAATCAAAACTTCATTTAATTTCCTACCCGTACTTTAAAATAACAGAAATTGCTACAAAAATGGTACTCTAAATGGATCATTTTCCAAATTATTCAATATTTATTCCAAAATTAAAGAAAAACTACTCATAATTTAACCAAACCGGTTACAAAAAAGAGTTAATGAAGTTAGTCTTTATGAGGCTTGAAAAATAGATAGGAATATTATGGTGAATATTTTGGGGAAAAAAATTGTTCCTTTTAAAAAATTATTTTTCCCTGTAAAAATTGGTTTTGGGTAGAAATATTTAAACGTTTAATATTTTTAATTTTAATTTTTTTTTTTTTTATGAATAATTAACTTTATTAATTTTGAATAAAATTTTCCTGAATATTAAACTAAAATTCTGCTCAAAATTGTGTTACTGAATAAAATTTATCGTTTTTTTTTTTTTTTTTAAATCACTTTTAATCAGGTACCTATCATTTTCAATTTTATTTTGAAAACAAAATTCTCAGGTCTTTGGTATTTATGTGATTTACTAAAAACAACTTCACTAAAATTTGGCACTCCCTTGAAAAAAACTGAAAAGGCGCCCCCGATATCACTGAAAATACATAATAATATGCTTTTGATTAGAACCGAAGCCAGAAATTTCGAAATAATGGTTTTCTCCGGGAGGTGGTATTTTTCAACTATGGAAAACTCAGCGGAAAATATTTCGAATATAATATACCACTCGTGTAGAGTTGCCAGATTTCAAAATTAAAAATACGGGACAGACAAAAAATGAATTTTATCCCCCCCCCTTCAACAGTTGATAATTTTTTAAATGAAAATGTTTTTAGTTAATTTCTATATTTAAGTTTTATAATTTTTGAATAATATTTCAACAGAATATGTTAATAAGAACGTACACTAAATAAAGTATAAACATAGCATTTTTAAACTTGATAAAATAATTTTAAAAAAAATGACTTTGTGTTCTTTAGGCAATAGCCATTAGCCAATAGGAAATTGAAATTATAAAACAAATATCACACTAATTTTGTAAAAATAGAAGTATATAATATATTTTATCTTTACAAAATTAATTGATTGTTGAATTTCCTGATCATGCAGTTGTATCATATTTACCAGAACTTGGACGAATGGATATCTTTTATTTATATATATTCATCGATAATATCTTAAGAGTCAAAGGGACGTATTGGTAATTTTTTGAAAAACGGGATACATTTTGGTGTCCCGGAGAGATTTGTCGGGACAACGGGGTATCTGTAGTTAAAATACGGGACGTCTGGCAACCTTACACTCGTGATATACCATCCCGGTTGTGGATATAAAATAAAACCGTGATAATATTATTGTCACTGCAGTGTTTCTCCAATATTCACGACCACGACGACGTCTCTCTAATCCGTGTGTTCGCTATTGTTTACAGCTTTGGCCTGGAAAATGGTGTTTGAAAGACGAACACAAGCTGTTCTCGGATCTGAACGCGGGCGTGACGTCCGGCGGCGGCACGTCACCGTTCTACGACGCCAATCAGACGGCGTTTTCCGCGACTCCGCTGTCGGCCGATCTCTACGAGAGCATGGCCCAACCGCAGCAACAGGCTCAGAACGCGACGCCCGTTTACACTCCGCCCGTGCCGACCACACTCGGTAAGTGTTTGACCGCGCGACCCACGCACGCGTAACCGCGGTCCGTCGTCGGTAACGATATTTTGTATAACATAACCACGGTCAATAACGAACGCGCGCGCGCGCGCTTAATAAAATTATTATCCGCTGCATGACTGTAGCTTTCGAGTCGTGTGTGTGTGTACTATATTTTGCGCAGTATCCGTACTACTGATATATTGAGCATTACCTACTACTCATCATCATTACTAATGTACACTGTTTAATGTTGTTGCCATTGTCATATAATATAGAACTTATAAAAAATGTAGAACAGCTGTAGTTAGAGCGCATCCGTATTGTTTTCGTTTTACAGTAGGCGGAGTCACTCCCCTGGCCCCGTTGACGATGCAAGAGATCCAGTGCAAGCTGAGTCCCGGTACCGTTTTAGATCACACTCATTTATCACCCGTGCAATACCATACAGGTGAGTGTGCTGCTGCGGCTTATAATATGCCTAGCTATATCCGTATATTTTTAGTTTTTTTTTTTTTTCATTTTACAATATTGAATCGCTTATTTCAGAAACCCCCTGAATCCACTTTATCACTTTTTGAGATAATCAATAAAAACTGTGTCACGGATTTAAAACAATTTTTTAAAACTCCCAAAAATACTTGACTACTACTCTTTTAGATATTAGTGTAATTTTAGCTAAATAACTTACTAAGGAAGAGGGAAAAAATATTTTTGAATTTGCACGTCAAGCAAAATTTTATTTTTGGCGTTTGGGGGCTTTTTGAAATAAACGATTCAATTATTATCAGCCATTTCGCGCATTAAATGATGTTATTAATAGCATTAGTACTGTAGTGAAGACTATTGATTTTGTAGCTTTTTGATCGCAATACAATATTTATTATCATTATTATTTTGGTCGGGCGGTCGAAACGAAAATCTCGAAAACATCGGAACGTGTAAATCTCGGTGGGGCGTAACTGCACGAATGTTTAACCGTTATATTTTGAAACGCAACACGTATGTTGGCCCCTGGAAAATAAAACGTGGACAATATTGTCGAAGTAAACAAACCGTGTTTAATATTATTAAGACATTATGTGTGGTGCAGTTTTTGGTACTACGCCAAGTGTATAATATTATGTTCCATCAGTGGCATAATCTGTATAAGATGCAAGCGTGTGCAAACGTCGCATCTTGTGATTTATTTAATGTTAATTTTTGTGTTTGTTTTTTTCATTCGCGAGAAACTACTGCAAAGAGTAGTCTTACAATCATAAGCAATAGGTCAATAATTTCGTGTAACGCAAAAAAACATAAAACAACGTTTTTCGTACATCACATAAATCATAACGTTATACATGGTTTACACATTTAATTCGTCGTGACACAATTATAAATATTATAATAATTAACGTGTTTGTAACTTTTAACATAAATTTACCGGTGTCTCGTTCAACAGTTACATATTATATTTTTATCATTAAATCATTACCACACTATTCGATAAAGGTAGTGGTTAATTTAACTCCTTAGAAATAATACTTAATAATGCTATTGTAAGTAATAAATCTATTATCTCTGAATTTGTGGTAATTTTTTGTTTATTATGTGGGCGTTAAACGAGCAGATATACTGAGATTCATAAATTTGTTTTCCTCACTTGCTGGGGACTATATAGTTCAATTGCTTTCGTTTTAAAATAACAACAGTTGTAATAACTAAAAAAAATCCGGACATACTTAGCACGATGGGTGTTCTTCGCACGACGGGTGGGATTCTCTTGACGGGTGTATTGAATTTTAAAGAAACGATAAATCATTTCTTCAATAAAATGATTCTAAATGAAGAAAGTTAATAATATAAAAAATAAATGAGAAAAAAAAATGTTAGAAAAATGTCCAAAATTTCTTGCGCCAAAATCTTTCTAATATGATTTTCTATCTATTTTTAAATTTGCATATAGTTCGGATCAAAAAATTATGGCTTCCGAATCGTTTTTGTTAAATTTTGGGTAGTTTTTTCCAAAAAAAAAAAAAATTGAAGAATTGAGAAATTCAAAAAATGACCTCTCTAAAGTACCATCTAGAGGCAAAGCCGGTTTCAAAAAGTTGCTGATCGAAAATTTTGGACGAGTATTTACATACGAAAAGTTGTACACAGAAAAAAAAAATAAACATCATTGTAAAACACTAGCTTCTTCACTTCGTTCAGAATCTAAAAATCGTAGGGCCCAAACGTGTCGCGTTTCAGGGTATAAAGATGATCGAATTAATTATTCTAACACTCTAACACACAGTGTTGCGGAAAACCTTCGCGTATGAATTTTATCTACCTAAACCGCTTTCGCGGTCACGTACGTTTCGACCGGCTTTTTTTCTTTTTTTTTTTCGGTCGCATGAAATCGTTGTTGTATTGCCGTCGTTTTTATTATTATTTTTTTTGTTTTTGTATTTTTTTGGTTTTTTTTTTTTACGCTTTTGTGTTGGTTGGTTTGTCTCGCGTAGATAGCGGCACCCCCGGCGGCTTTAGTAACGACGGCAGCGGCGGCGCCGGTCCGCAGCAGTCCGGCGGCGTCTCGCTGTCGCTGTCGGCCGCGGACGCTACGCCCGCCGGATCGCCGGATCCGTCCAGCCTCACCGTGTTGCAGCCCGCCAACAACAACCAGAACAACGGTACCATTTACGCGGCCTCGGCGCCTACCATGTTACCGGGTTTTACGACACACTACGCGACAACAGGTAAGTGTCGACCGGGAACAGCGCCCGCGCTCTATAGTCCTTCGTCACCGTCCACGTCGCCGCAACACTATTATAATTAGGACCCGAAAGTTCATTGCATTTACATGTTTTTACTGAGCGCATTAAAAAGTTGCTAGATGAGCTGTAAATCTGAATGAGAATTTAACAATTCCAAAAATGAAATTTTAGTTTGGATATTTTCGCATATTTTGAGATTTTTTTTACAAAAATATGTATATTTTAAAATAAAATTGCATTTTATTGCATTTTACTTGTGATATATATCATTTTTTTATTAATATTTCATGAAAATGTCGGACTATGAGTACATGTTTTAAAAATATATTTGTTCAAAAATTTGTCTTTATAAAAAACGTCGCCAGTATAAAATAAAAACATGTTTAAAATTATATTAACTACTTTAATAATTTAATATATATGTATATTCTGATAGGCAAAAAGGTGGTTATAATTCTAGCTGAAATTAATTAAAACCTTCATGGTCATATTCTCGAATACTCTGAAACAAATCCGAAGAATTATTATTTGTGGAAGCATTCAGCAGATTATTCCGAGTATTCATAATATGATTTAAAGATTGTTATGAATTATTTTTATCAAAAAACATAAATAAACTAACGTGTTTAAAAAAAAAATAAATACATATTTTAATGATTTTAAACGCATATCTGCATGCATATTTTTATAGTTTTTAGTGCATGAACTTACGGGCCCTAATTATAATATTACCATTATCAAACCGTATTGCTGACGGTTAAAACTCAACAGACTCTTTTCGTGTCCTCTCCTCTTTCCATCTACGGTCGCCTCTTCGGGCAATGACGTTAAAATATTGTTTTTCTGATTATTTGTGATGTACATATACATATAAAGTAAATATGGTCATTAATTATTAACTATATAATGAAAAATGTAATTATTTTTTAATTTTTTAACTCAAATAGTCAATTCATATCGCTATTAATATTATATAACTTAACCAGTAAAAATGATCATTGAGTTCATTTGAATGAATTTTATGTTCTATGACCAAATATAAAAAATCGAAATTTCAACGAATTGTATATATCTCAATTATATCGTGTTAATTGGAAATTCAGTGTGTCACGAAATATGAACGTCATTATTTATTCTATAAATTTCGACTATTTTTTGTAAACGACATTCCGATTCTAAAATTTTATGGCGAAAAATTTATGAACTTTTCGCACTTACATAAGTTACTATTTTTCAATTTTAAAATGTTAATGAGTCAACATTGTTTAGGTTTACTTAAAACTGATGTATTTATGTGAACTTAACTCAACTAACTACTCATGTCAATTTTTTATTACCTCTGTTAACTGAACTATGTGTAATATATTATATTAAATAAAAACAATAATATAATAATTATACTTTAATGGTAGTAATGATATTTTTTTTTTATTCTGTTTCAGGCGCCGGCACCGAATATGCGTCGTATACCAGTTCGCCTTACACCCAGTACACGTCGTCCCCGTACGCCGGTTACAGTTACAGCACCACCGGCTCCAGCGGTCTTCTCAGTAGGTATTTCTCGTATTTTTTAGTGTATTACGACACGCGTAACTATGAGCACACAGTTTGGAGCAGAAAGATCAAATCACTTTATTATTCTCACGGCTCCAAATCAAAATTTTGAAATTTTTTTTTTATTTATACAATTTAGTAAACTGAGTATCATAAATTAATAATACGAGTACTTAATACGTATCAACTCCTCGTGCAACAAAACTTTGACAAAAATTTCAAAAATATAAGTTTTTAATATAAATTTTTACATTCATTTTTGATTAGATTTAATTGATATTTAGTGGGTTGTACCTTGAACAACGTATTATCGTTACTCAGAAAACATTAAGGAGTGGGGTAACAAACTTATATTTTTTTGATTTCTATCGTGCTTTAAGTACAATAGTATTTAGTTAAAGTTTTTTCTTATATTAATAAAATTATTAAACCTATTATAATAGTAAAAATGTATGCTTACCCAAACAGTGCAATTTTGAAATTGATGAAATTATAAACATATTGGATGTAAAACAGTAGATCCCAACTTTTTTATTCTATTCATCTCTTGTAGATTTTCAAAGGTTTTACCTCCCCCCCCACCAGTATATTTTCAAAAATCTCATCTACCTTAAATTAGAGTTCGGCCTTTTATTTATAATTTTGTCACCCATGTATTGACCTCTAATGCACCTTTGTGGTCGTAGTGTTCGACTGTACCTAAAATCTCTTATTTTTCTCTCTACCCCGTTACAGATCACCGCTACTATTACAACAACCACAACAACACTAATCAAAATGGCCACAACAACAGCAACAACAACAACAACAACATGCACGAGATCTGCGGCAACGAGTCGGGCAGTAGCGCCAGCATGGCGGCCAGGTCACCGGTGGCGGCCACGAGGGCGAACTCGGCCGCTTGCGCCAGCGCTTCGTCGCCGCTGGGCAGCGCGTCATCACCGTGCCAGGCGAACAACCCGGGCACGGTAACGTCGCCGTATATCGGCATCAGCTAGACACGAGGGGAAACCTCGTTATCACCGCCGCCGCCATCATCAAAATTATTATTATTATTACTCACAAACACGATATAATATACTATAATAATAAATGTTATATCGTATTTTATTATTATTATTATTATTATTATGATTAATATCATTATTTGTATTTGTATTTTTTTTTATTATTATTATTATTAATAAATATTTACTTACCTATACCGATTGTGCGGAACGTGACTTTTGAACGTCACGCGGTTCAAAAAGTGATCTCGTCCGACTTTCCGCATATAGATAATAACAATCATTTCTTTTCTACTTTCCTCGTCCACTGTGCAGTTGTAAACTACTCGTATTTCCGCGAAACGACTGAAACGGGTGCGATTGATTTTGCGAGACCTCGGCGCGGTGGAGTAATCCGGTGTTTTCGTACTTACCGTGCGGTTTAATACGTACGATTTGTATTTGTATTCATTTGAATCTTGGCTAAATAACTACAGCTATAGGTATGATCGCATCATGACGACTGGGCGCGTTGTGGGCTGCGCACATGTTTATTATTAATCCATGATTTTGCACGGGAAGGAATCTCTTAGCTGGCAATGATTTATATCTTAATATCCATGATATTGTATCTATTGAAGAATTTAAAATAATTGAATCGTTTATTTCAGAAACCCCCCAAATGCCAAAAATAAAATTTTGCATGTGCAAATTCAAAAATATTTTTCAAATCCAAAAAAGTATTTTTGGAGTTTTTAAATCCATGACACAGTTTTTATTGATTATCTCAAAAAGCAAAAAAGTGGATTTAGAGGGTTTCTGAAATAAGCGATTCAATTATTGTTTTCGTAAGACGTGATAAAATAGAGTGATAATAATAATATGCACTGCCATGACACCAGCTGAATATCACAAAATTGCGATCATACCTAGTTATTATTTAGCCGTGATTTGAAGAATAATGAAAAAGAAGAGAAAACGATCTCGTAAGATGTATTATTGTTTTTCGTAGGCTCTTCCGGAATACCTACTCACGGGCCGAGGAAAACAGGGTTTTAGCCGAGATCAGTTTTTTTCGCGATGGACCCGATCGCGGTTTACGGGACTCAATAGTTACTGGCACTGCAATTATTTACACACAGAACACGCTATAATACAACAGTCGCACTGCATAAAATAAAACTAAAAGAAAAAAAAAAGCAGATCCGAAGATCGTCTAAAATCCTTGAGATGTTTTTTTGATTTTTACCCGATCGAAACTTCTACGTCATTCCGTGCATATCGTATAACAACTACTCTTATATCTGTACTTGAATATTAAAATCGTCATAATATTAATAAACCTGACCGACATACAAAATTATGAGTAAATCATCAAAATTTTCAATTTAACGAATACCATTTTGATTTGTTTTTATTTTTTGTATGTGTGTAGGTAGTGAACACGCTATATTATATAATACTGTATAATTATTGTATAAGTACCTATCATCGATAAAAAGAGTGGCCGTGTTGGCCACGATTTTCGTTCATTTAACGTCCCCGAGTTTAATGTAATAATTACTATATTATAATTTTTTTTTTTTTTTAACACTTTTTTTTTTAGTAGACCAAAGATATTATATTTATAGTGTTGTTATTTGTACAGAATTCAGATTTAATGTATATTTCTATATAATATGTATTATGTATATGTATGAAAAAGATAAAATAAATTATATAAATCGATCAAAGCAGTTTGTTAATGAATATATTATTATTATTATAATTACTTAATGTACATAAAATTAGAAATGTAACTATGTGTAACCACGTGTTGTCCGTATATCTTTGTGAGCTAGCCAATATATATATATATATATATATATTGGATTTATTTACTTTTAATTAGACGCACATCTGAACTCGTTTTTTAGTGATTCGTTTTGTTATTTTACTCCATAAGATGTATTTTTTTTTTTTTAGTATGTTACTATACTAATTTTACCGCGTTTTGTTTTGAACAAATTTAACGAAATAAGCTCATTATCGCTCTCTCCAAACAATTGAACTTCTTTTTTCAATTTTGTTTTATCAAATTCTAGTCTAACTATTTTATTTTTCACGAATATTGTGTCATTCGCAATACATTTTTTAATACGTAAGAAAACAATACGAAAATCATTTTTTATGTGCAACGTTCTAGTTAATATTTTTAAAAGCCCTAATAAATTGTAATTGTCCTCGAGACGAAATATGTGCAATGTCTATGTGAATTTGTATTTATATTATTATTATTATTATTATTATTTTTATTATTTTTTTTATACAAACATATAAAATGAATGTAATATTATGTATCCTATTCGAGTACTTTTTTTAAACTTAAATTGAACACACCCTAGTCAATAAGTGATGCTTCAATGCACTAATCAATGCACTTAAGTGATTTTGTACTTAAATTTTTCAATTTTAAATCTTTAAAATATTTTCTATTTATTAAACATGTTTAAAACATATGTTAAACATTGTCTTTATTATAAATTTATTTGTTATTTTTGTATTATTTTTTTTTCTTTTTTCATTTTAAATGTATTATTTTAATAATTCTCATAATAATAACGTGTATAGGCATTTCACGACTCCAAACAAATATTGTATAATAAGTGTTTAATTTATTTTGTACTAGAAACTCAACCAGTTATACTCATTTACCAAAGAATTTTTTTTTTTAGAAGATCTTTTAAATTTGTTTTGAAGTAAATATTAAAATTTATATATTAATATTATAAAACTAGTGTGGATATAAAATATGTATATGCGTAATAACTATAAGGTATATCTGCGGTCTCCAAAGTATATGACCCAAATTGTACTTAATGAATGTAAATTGTAAAAACAAATTACTTTACTTTAATATATAATAAAGAAGTCTGTTTATGAATATTGTTTTCCCTTTGAAAAAAAAACTGTAAAGAAATATAAAAACGTATTACATAAAAATCGTACGTTATAATATGAGTGTAATGTATACCATACATTTTAATTTTAATATTTAAATTTTTTATTCAATGGGTTTTGTGTGGTATTTTCCCTGAAAATATGAAATATTACATTGTCAAAGGTCAATGGAATAGGGTAGAAGTGGATTTTAAATCTGTTTCACAGTCCCCAGAACATAATTTAATGGTTTCGAGAATGTCTGATAGGTATGTATATTACAATGACGCCGCTTATAAGACTCAAGGACATAATAAGGTTCAACCGCTTGTTAAACTCAAAATCATCTGAACGTGTCCAAATACATTATAAATAATTCGATTAAAAGACTAAAATTTCGTCAATGATATAAAATGCACTACTTTAGTTAAAGTTAAGAAATAAATTGGTTTTGAAAAATTACACATTTGTGTTTCTTATTACTGATATTGATTCATACTTTATAATATGTATGTACTGAATTATTTTTGGAAACCACCGCTTTAGAATAAAGATTGCCTTATACGAAAACTGTAGTGATGAAAATGGTAGAAAATTTCAAACAGAATTTTAACATTTCTCAAAATTGAGAAGGGTGATGAGAATAGTCAAAATTATGAACATTTTTCAAAGTGCTTTCATATTATGATGTCTAGGTCAATATTTAACCATTTATTAAAAATTCAATTTTCTATATAGCAATCGAAGAGCTTGGTGCGACAACAAGATATAAATAGACTTTTTCATAAATTATACATATTTGCATTGTTTATTGAATTGTGGCTAAATTACAAAAATTGGTTTAATGAAAATCACATTTATACTTTTGCCATTTTATTACCTCGGTTGTTTTTCCTTGTTTTTAAAAAAAACGTTGAAAAATCACCGGGGTACGCGATTCCTGATTAAGCGAGAAATTAGAGTAAGAAACTTTGTGACTTAAATTTCTATACGAAAAAATGCTTACATAAAAAGAAAAACAAATAAACATTATCATAAACCACTAGCTCTTCGCTCCGCTCAGTATCTAATAAGTTTTATATGCCCCGGGAAACTTTACCATAATAAATTAATATTATATTGTATCACTCGTGTTACACAATACCACGAACAAACTAGTTCGTGCACAATACACAATATTTATTGGTCGGGACACAGTGCACGTTGGTCACACTGTCGGCGTTCACACTGGTTATCAAAGTGATATTGTGTGAAGTGAAATAAAGGTGGTCACCCGCCGCAGTATTTTATCGGCGTCGATTACATTATCGCGTACTTAAGTCAGATAATAAAATATCAACATTAACAAATCGTTCATAATAATAATTTATTATTATTGTCGAGTCTCGCGGTTATTTCTTCTGCGGTTTAAATATTAATAATAATAATAATAATTTCGTATCCGTCGTTTCGTGCCGTCTTCGATCTGGCGCGCGCGCGTCCGGTTTTTCTACCAAATTTAACGCGTACCACAGCAACAGCAATATCATCGAGTCCCAGTCGTCGTCAAGTGTATTATGGACGGTGGCGAGTGCGATTCAAACGTCTGCCGTTTGTGTTTCGGCTCCGTGGACGTCACGGTTCCCATCGGACGACACGTCGATGGGAAATCGTCAATAGTCGAGAAAATTCATTACTGCACTTCACTGAACGTACGTAAACACGCACACAGTTTATTATTCGATACATGTATACATACTGTATATTTTTACTGTTGTTTTTTGTATTTTTTGTATAACCGTTTCACCATTGAGATGCGAGACGTGGTTTTATAGTAGCATAATTTTATAGAACAATGTTAGATTTCAATTATGGACGACGAATGCAAACGTTTTTGATGGCGACTTTTTGACCTTTTATTCTCTTACCGAAATGCACTCGCCACGCACCAGTCAGTTTCCATTGATTCGGGATATGTTTTTCAAGGTTTACTACTATTTTGACGTACTCCATTAATCGTTGACAACTGAAATTTCTTTTAAAAACTGTTATTGCGCTTGGGGATCTTTCATGTTGCAAATGCTCATAATACGATTTGTATTCATCGGAGGATTTGTTTGTTTCTACTGCCATAAACTACAAATTCCGGGTCCATACAGGATCAGATAACAAAACAAAGCTTATTCAACAATACTACTCAATTTTTTCCAATATAAATTGTTTTTAAAAATAAACAGTTAAACTCTGTAGACCCTGCATAATATGAATACCGGGATAAATTGGTAGTCTAATATTTAATTTAATTAATCACGTTTGATAAAACCGTTAAATCAGTTTGTTACTCGACATATATTTTTTTGATTTCATAATAGATTAAATTGTATTTAGTTATAAAAATACCTAGTGCATCAGTTTTAGTTATTTTATATATATTATGCCATGCTTGTAATGAAAGATTAATTTCGATATGGGTAGATGCGGTAGAAAGTGACCACTAGCTGTCCTGTGAGTGGAAAACACCATTTTACAGACCACTAGCATGGAAAAATAGATGTCCAAGAAGTATTATAAATATATGAAATGTGACAAAAAATACTATGTGTGGCTCATGCGAGAAGACAATTTCAGTATTGAACAAAATGTAGTCTTCGGCTGTGGCTCATGCTGTACACGTCACCCATGACTTAAATTGCTCCCTTTGCGCTCTTATAACACAATATACCTACTAACCTACTATATAATCTATTTCCCTTTAATATTTTACTTAATCAATATTGTACTAAGTTTTTTTGTAATTTCACAGGTGAAAGTAGGTGACGATTTTCCTCAAAATATTTGTACCGCTTGTGCTGAAAACCTTAATATAATGTATAATTTCAAAAGTAAAGCAATAGCATGTGATTTGGAATTATCAAAGAATGTGCACAAGGACATTAGTTTTACATACACTCAAGTATCAGATGACCCATTAAATGTAAATAAAAGTTATTACATCATGTACAATTGTATTTTATTAAAACATATTACTGTTTGATTAGATGACATACAAGTTACAGTTAGAAGAACAAGATATTTCAACAGATGTTGGTGATAGTTGCGTTTACAGTATAGTTGATGGCGATGAATTAACAATAGAACCTGTCAATTCTATACATAATACAGATAAAACCAAAACTGATGAAAATAATAGTACAATGAATGAATCCTTAGATAATGGTAACGACCAAAAGTTGGAAGTTATCACAAATAAATTGAATGGGAATTTGAAGAGCTGTCCAGATCTTAAAAACAATAGTGTAAGTATATAATTAAGTTTAAAACCTCAATATTTCTTATTTAAATTAAATCTGTTATAGAAGGAGAATAACACAACGGCTGATCTCAAACGAAGTTCAACTCAGTCTACAGTTGGGGATGAAAAACATAAACTGAAAAAAATAAAAACCGAAAATGATATTGATAATGAGAAACCATTGCTCATTGTCAAAAACGGTAAAGTTGTATATATATGTGGTGTATGTAATTTTGAAGCTGAATCCATGGCACTCCTACTTAGTCATCGTTCTCGATCTCATTCAAATAATAAGAGTAGTTTTCAGTGTCCTCAGTGCTCTACTTATTACAGAACTCCAGGATTACTTAAACGACATACTTCATTACATCACAGTGTTCTACACATTTGTAATAGCTGTGATAAAAAATTTCCAAACAAACAAAGTCTTGAACGTCATATTAATACCCAACATAATATAACTCCGCTAGAATTTCAATGTGTAAAATGTAATGCTTATTTTGATACAATGGACAAAATGGAAGACCATTTAGTGGTTCATTATACAAATCCTTCTAGTACATTTACATGTAATCATTGTGATCAGTCATTTACAACATTTGCAGCAAAAAATAAACACATCGATCTTGAGCACATAATTGAAATTGAATGTAGTATTTGCCATGTAATTTTACCTACTAAAGAAGCCATGGATAAGCACAACAACTCTGTACACCAACCTAAGAAAAAAGGAAATAAAATGTATGCTTGTACAAATTGTGGGAAATATTTTTCCACTATTAAAGAAGTTTTAAAACACAGAGAGACTCATGTATCTAATTAAGTATATAACTATTACTTTGTTGAACAAATTGTTTTTGTAATATCTTTTGACTGAATTATGTTATTGTATAAGTTTATTACATTTTTTACTTCTATATTAAATTATATTATTAATTGTTTATAATGTAGAATTTAGTAATGGCTAAGTTAACATCTACTATAAAGAATATGTGTGGAATAATATTAGTTATTATATAATACACATAATAACTAGAGACCAAATTAATATGCATTTAAAATTCTAAAAAGTGAAGTATAGACAAGAAAGCTGAACATACTTCGCACCACGGATATTCTTCACTCCTCAGGTCAGATACTCTTATAGGGTGTGTATAATTTCAAAGATACAATAAATCATTTCTTCAATAAGACGATTCTGAACAAAAGAAGTTAATAATATAAAGAACAATAATAGTCGTCATTTTCAACACACTCACCAAGAGTATTTGACCCGAAGAGCAAAGAATATCCGTGGTGCAAAGTATGTCTGGCTTTTTTGTCTATACTTTACATTACTTTTTTCACCTGATAAATAAAATAAGAAAAATAAGTGTTAGAAAAATGTCCAGAACTTTTTTTTTCACATTTTCAAAATGTTTCTCATATTATTTTCTATCAATGTTTAAATTTTCATAAAGTTTAAATCAAAAAATGATAGTTTCCGAGTCGTTTTTGTCAAATTTTAGGAAGTTAAAAAAAATTTAAGAATTGAGAAATCCAAAAGTACGAACTAGAGGCAAATCTAGTTTCAAAAATTTGCTGATCGAGACTTTTAGACATGTAGATCTATACAAAAAGTATTCACAGAAAAAAATCAAAATAAAAAAATAAATATCATTGTAAAAAGCACTAGCTTCTTCTCTTCATTTAGAATCTACAATAAGATGTTTTTATGTTTCATAAAAATGTATTGAAATCTAAAAAAAATTAAAAAACCAAGTATAAAAGTAACAACTTATAAAAATTATATAATAATTGAATTGGTGATAGGGAACCTGAACAGCCATTATTAATAATTAATATATATTTGATGATGTATATTGTTTAGATATATTTCATCTAAACTTTTATATATTATTTTAAATTTTAATTTGTTTAATGTAATCTCTACCTACATTCATTGAATTATATTTAAACAGTTATATGTGTAATTACTTTATTAGGTACTGATTATTAGTTTTGGTTCAATTATTATTATTATTATTTTCATTATTATGATTAATTTTTTAATTATTAGACCAGGATTAATTGAAAGAGAGCTTTGGAGATATGATCCTTAATTTGTTACTTGAATCTCTAATACACTTTATTAAAATTAATGTTTCTAAGTAGTTATATCCTTTAAATGCTGTCTATTATGGATTTATATAGTATTTATAGTAATAGTATGTAATGCATTATAGTGGTGTACAGTCAATTTATAATAACTCCTGATATGATAAGTAGAAATTGTTAATAATACTTATCAAATATTAGGCCTCCTGAAATGTATAGTAAAAATAATCTTTATATCTGAAATATTTGAATGTGATTTTTATTTATTTTTTGCTGGTATAATATTCAACTTACCACTACTTGTCAGTAATTATTACAATGTGTACAACTGAAACCTGAAATAACAAAGTATCATCGATTTATACTTATACCAAATATGTGAATGTGTACTACACCCGTACTTTATTATTTAGAATTTAATTGTTTATAAGCCTTTTTAGGATCTCTGAAGCCGCAGGTTGCTGACTCCTGCTCTAGATGGTATTTTTGGGTATACCATCTTGTAAAATAGACTGAACTACAGATATTTTAAATTTAAAAGGAAATCAATAATTGATACACTGTAGTGTTTCGATTTTATTTTTAGTGCAAATTATAATTCACATTTTCTACTATCTGCTGTAGTAAAAAATTATTTATTTTTTATTTTTTTTTTTTGTGCAAATTACGAATTCCCACAAAAAAAAAAAAAAAAGAATGATTTTATTATAAAGTTAATTATAAATAATAATTACATTTTAGAAATTTGTAAAACCAATGTATTCAAAAATTATTTTAGAAGTTTTTCCAGTTAATGTATCATCAGTGCTACATTAAGCTAAACTGCTATTCAGGGGAAAACATATTTTGCACCTATTATTAAAGACGGCTGTTGATTTTGATAATGACTATGGTTGCTCGGGCACTCCTTGTCGCATAATCTTTAATATACAAAAATTTATATATAAAATTATTTTTTATTTACTATCATTTTCTACACTTGCATTATGTTTCCACATAAGCTATCATAATTAAAAATTAGTATTTAGTTTTTATGCAATTCTTAAATATTTGATTGAAATCAACAAATTTTTTCTTTTTGTTATTATAAATGAGAGCTAATTTTTATACTAAATAATAGTTTTATAATTATTATTAAAATTATATATTTAATATAATCTAAAAAAAAAAAAAGCCAGACATAGTTTGCACCTTGGGTGGGACACTCTTAGCAGATGTGTTGAATTTAAAAAAAAATGGTAAATCATTTCTTCAATGATACAATTTGAATAAGAACTTCAGTTAATATTCAACAATTAATAGTAATTGTCAGTGTGTTTAACAAATGTTATTTAATAACAGAATAATCCATGTCCAATTCATTATTTGTTAAAATAATTAAATTTGTATGATAGTTTACACAATAATAAGTACTTGTGTCTCCAAGTGGTCAAGATTCAACCAGAATAACAATGTTAATTCATTTTTGGGTGTTTGTACACTGGTTAGGTTAGTTAAACACCATTGTACAATAATGAGCTTCTTTGCTCCGCTCAGAATCTAAAATAATAAATATCTATAATTATATAATTTATTATTCCAGTCTTTAATAAAGATAGTAGTAGCCAGTAGGTAATAAAAGTAATGAAATTTTTTTTTATTGGTAAAGAATATTTTATAAGATAATTGAGTTACAGGAATTCCAAACAAACTATTGGTAGGCACTTGAATAAATCAATCTTTGTGTCGTCTGTAAGGATTACCACGTTCATCGGGGGTCTAGACGATCGAGGTTTTTTAAAAAATAAATGTTAGAAAAATATCCAAATTTTTTTTTCACATTTTCAAAATTTTCTTGCACTTAAAATATTTATCATAATGTTGTATGTCTATGTTTAAATTTTCATAAAGTTTGAATAAAAAAAAAAAAAGATAGTTTCCGAGATTTTTTTGTCAGATATTGTGTAGTTTTTCTCAAATTGTGAGAAAAAAATTGAGAATTTCGAAAAATGACTTTCTTAAAATACCATCTAAAGGCAAATCCGGTTTCATAAAGTTGCTAATTGAGACTTTTAGACAAGTTTTTCCATACAAAAAAGGGTTCACAGAAAAAAATAAATAAAAAATTAACATTATTGTACAAACACTAGCTTCTTCGCTTCACTCGGAATCTAAAATATCTAAACTTTTGTTTACTGAATCCCTCATAATATTGTATGCGTTCAAAAGTAAAATTATAAAACTATGCTCAAATATTGTATAGATTTTTTTTTTTACTAATAAATATATTAAAAATCCTGAAAGTAATAAAAGTTGAAAAAATGTGATATTTTATGTACTAGGTATAGTACTTAAATTATTAACATTGTAACGTGATTGAAGCTTCAAATGACACTTACTTAAATCATATGAATTTTAGCCCAAAAGCGTGTTATCTATGTTTTTTTGAAAAATACGCTTAGACGTATTCGTTACACGTACGCGTTTTGTACCTGGTACAAAACTTGAAAAATTAATAATACCTGTTTCTAATAATATCGAATACTTTCGGAACTGTTCGCACTAATACGGTTAAAATAGTGTAAATATTGTAAGTAAAAAAAAAGTTACCGCGTGAAAAAAAAAAAATAAATCCTGAAGCAAGTCGACTGTTTTAGGTGCAGTCCTAATTTTTAAATAATGAACCGGTTATCGCGTGACGTATCCGATGTTATTATATTCAGCACGCGTCGTCTTCACTCGTCCGTGTTTTTTTTATAAAAGGTGTGCCAGAAACATTTCTACATTAGTTAGAAAATGTTTTAATTTACTACGTGTGTTGCTATAATGTATACTATAATATCATATTCTACAACTTAATTTCATTTACGGGAGAGGTAGGAGAAATAAGTTCGTGCAGACACTCGGGAAATTTTAATCGATCTGACATTTATTATAATATTATTTAACCCACTGTACTATTTATACTTGACTTTGATACAGTGGCATGCCGAATACTTATGTTAAGTGTAAATGAAACTCAAGCATCAAGTTAAAAAGAGGTAGGTGGTTGGATGTAAATCACATAATAGGTATGTCATAATATATTATATTAGGGTAGTCAAATATTGTAAGTTCTGAGTAAGGTTTATAATAATTTATGTCACAATAAGCAGGTGAACATAATTTTTTTTGTCTCGGCATCTGAAAAAAATTGTGTCTGGGCACATCACTGCTTTGATACCTACTACCTACTACTATAATTTATTTATCCTCTTTTATTTTCTCTAAATACTTACCAATTTAAAAATAAAATTGTCAGCATGATGTAAAATTTATCATCATTTAAGGTTGTATTTTAGGTTTTTTTGTATTTAATTAATTAATAGTTTGATTGATTAATTACAGATTTGCTTCGTAAAAAGCAGTTCTACTCCTACAGCATCTTTGAAACTAAAAACAACTTAAAAAATCAGTACTTGTTAATACAATTCTTTTTGTCGTAAACTATTTTACATAGATTTCAAATACTGGAATATTAAGTTTACCATTTTAAGCCAACCACAATTAAGATTAAATTGTAGTGAAAAAAAAGAGAACAATAACTTACCGTCTTCTTTCTGTTAGAAACAATATATCAGAAATCGTAGATACATTTTTGAATATAATTTACTTATGTTATGTCATCTGTGACGAAATAAATCAAGGAAAAACTAAGATTGAGAGAAAATGAAGAACATATTAGAAATTTAAGTACAGGAGATGAAAAGAATTGGAAATGGAAAAAAGCAAGTTGAATAATAATATATGTATTAAGGTATTTAAATAGGATTAATAATAAATTATGTATTTCTATCAGTACAAAAATTTATACTCTTTAAAATCAGTTACTAAACTTCTTTTAGAAATTTTCACGCACTACGTTTAAATATTCTGTCAATTGATTAATAAATCTTGTTAATTAAAAAAAAAAAATCTATACTCAACCTAACAGCATCCTTATGATCTACCTTGGGAAATATAAAATCAGCGAACTACACTTCGCAGCTATACTTATATACTTTACACTTTCCTCGCCCCTAGATATTCTAATATTTCCGGGGCCGACAGGCGGTGTTTCGTGTATTGATACTTAAATTTATTGACTTTGACGAACACCGTACACGGTGTGGTTAAAATTGTGTAACAGGTAGGTAACAATAAATTACATGTGAATAATAAGTACACGTTCAATTGTATATAAAACATTATTTTATTCTAACACAGAATTATGTATGAAATAATAATTTATTACATATAAATGTTTCAAGGTAAATATCTTAATCACATCGTGTCGATGAGAACGCGTGTAAAATAAAATACAATAAAATATTACATAAATATAATAAATAGTACCTATATTGTATTATGATGCAAAAGATTCGACGCGAAAATCGTGTATGCTCGTTTGCGCGGCAACAACGTTGAATCACGCGATCCGTGAGCATCTATGTACCTCGTTGGATATAAAAATATTATTATGTTTATAAATATGATTTGAGCAATTTGTTCACGTACATGCGTAGTCTTAGAAAACAAAAACAAATAATAATAATTTATTATGGGTACGTATAAATAACCGTCTGAATTTCGACGCTCCGCCGATGCGAATGAAATAAAGTTAAAATAAATAAATAAAAATCGCGGACCGGCGATTAATAGTCACGGCTTCGTATTAACACCGCAGAGATTGAAAACATAGGTAAAAAAAAACTTAAATTAAAATAATATTAAAAAAAAATAAGGGGGGAGGCACGAAAAAATAAAAATTCGCGGTTATCCGACCGCGTGGGGAACAGACTGTGCAGTCAGGCCCGGATAGGGGAGGTTATTCGAGCACCCGAGAAAATCTCGAAGGGCCGCTAAAAAATTTCTGACTCTTAGCACTCGAGTATGAAAAACGTTTAAAAAAAAATCGTATAATATGCACAATATTATAATGAGCCGGTTAAAGTACGTTAAAGGGCCGCGACTGTGAGATCCGGCCCGGGGCCTGTCTGCAAGTGACTAATGGATGACCAGTAGCGCAACCAAGGGGGTGTGTTTTGGGTGTCTGGACGCCCCTCTTGAGCCATATTTATGGAAATTTTATTCAATGAGCATTGAAAAAAACAAAAAAATGTTTTTTAACAACCTCCACTAATTCAGAATTAAACTTGTAACTTCTAACTCGTAGATTTTGCTGCATGAAATTTCTAATCGATGAATTATCGTAAAACGTCCGTTTACATTGATAATAATATTTTCATTTAAATAATAATTATAGTAGAAATTTATGGTAGGTAGGACACCCCCCCTCGGAAAAAAATCCTAGTCGCGCCACTGTGGATGACGGTGTTGACAATTATTAGCCGACGTCGCGTCAGCGTGACAATTAAGTAATAATAATAACAATAATAATAATGATAATGACAATGATAATAATATAAAAATTAAAAATACGTTTGTATAATATTTAACATTATTATTATATAGTTGCACGGACTGTTTTGCGGGACTAGTTGGCGGCGAACGCGTTTATACGGGCCGCGTTGTACGGGAACTGACTGGGAGCGTGTCCGTTGACGGACGACGACGACGACGACGAATCGTCCGACGTCACGTCTTCAGCCGCGGACTCGCTACCCTCCATCAGCTCCGCGTCGTCCTCGGCCACGTCGTCACCGCCGCCGTCCTCGTACACGTACTCCTGGTTGGTGGTGCGCCGCGCCGACGATTCCACCGTGTACGAGCCCTCGTACACCGGCACCGACTGTTGGATCTCCACCGAAGTGGTGCTGGCCGTCTGCGCAGCCGCGGCCGGTTGATCCGAGGACGTCGACTCCACGGGTCTCGCGTTGACCACCGCCACCGCCTCCGACTCGGCCGGTCTCACCGTCTGCTCGTCGGCCGCAACGTCCGCGGCGTCGTTATTGGCCGCCGACTGGGCGATCTGCGTCAGCACGTCGGCCGTCTGCTCGTTGGGCACGGCCGAGTAGTACTGTTCCCGCAGGCTCTGGAACTTCTTGCGCTCGTCTCCCGCCGCGCCCTGTTGTATTACTTGTGCCTCGTCCGCGGCACCGTTTTCTCCGGCGTTGTTCCTCGGTTGATCGTAGTCCTGGTCCTGCTGGTATTGCACGTCGTTGTCCAGCTGCTGTTCCTGTTGCTGCTGGTAATCGTCCTGTTGCTGTTGATACTGATCCTGTTGCTGATATTTGTACTGTTGTTGATACTGGTCCTGTTGTTGTTGTTGTTGTGACTGCTGTTGTTGAATTTGTTCCTGTTGCTGTTGTTGAATTTGTTCCTGTTGCTGTTGTTGTTGAATTCGTTGCTGTTGCTGTTGTTGAATTCGTTGCTGTTGCTGTTGTTGAATTTGTTGCTGTTGTTGTTGTTGTTGTTCAATTTGTTGTTGTTGAATGTGTTGTTGCTGTTGTTGCTGCTTTTGATGTTGTTGTGGTTGCTGCGGTGGTTGTTGTTGTGGTTGATACGGTTGCTGTGGTTGTTGCGGTTGATACGGTTGCTGTGGTTGTTGCGGTTGTGGTTGATACGGTTGTTGTGGTTGTTGCGGTTGTGGTTGATACGGTTGCTGTGGTTGTTGCGGTTGCTGTGGTTGATACGGTTGCTGTGGTTGCTGCGGTTGCTGTTGTTGCGGTTGCTGTTGTTGCTGTTGCTGCTGCTGCCTGTACGTCGGCTGTTCGGTGGTCGGCTGCGTGGAGTATTGTTCAGTAGGTTGCTGCTGCTGGTATTGTGGCTGATATTGGACGGCTTGTGGCTGATATTGGACGGCTTGTGGCTGATATTGGACGGCTTGTGGCTGATATTGGACGGCTGGTTGCTGATATTGGACGGCTTGCGGCTGCAAGTATTGAAGCTCCGCACCGGTTGGCTGAGCGTATTGCAGTTGCACCGCGGTCGCGGCCGGCTGTGTCGCGTATTGTAGCGGCACGGTCTGTGGCTGGTATTGCAGTTGGGGAGCGACTTGCAAGTCCAACGATTGCGGTTGCGGTACGGCGTACACGATCGGCTGCGGTACCATGTACGTGGTTTGTGGTATCTGCACTGCGGGTGCCGGACTACCGTTCAAAAGTGAGTACAGTTCCTGCGGCGTCAACGTCTCTCCCGACGATCCGGCCTGATTGACCGAAAGTTGCTGCTGCTGTTTGTCCAAGTGCTGTTGCAGCGCCACGTCCAACGGTACTTTCGTGTCTGGCACTTTGACCAAGGCATTGGCGTCTAAGTCTGGGGTGCCGAAAAACGACGGTTGATGATCGCCAATCTGTTTGTTCGGGTCTTCAGTCACCTGGAACACGATAATATTATGTTTCGTGACAATTTTATTACGTCTATAATATTTGTTCATGCACGTCGTGCAGTACGTTTTAACGCTTTTAAAATATTCAACACCGCCATCTCCCACCCCCTTCCCTTTGTATAACAATTACAAACGATTCAGTCGGATTTCTTTTAATGCGTTTTAATCGAATTAATGTGGTTAATATATATTTTTGTGTAACTACCCAATGATTATTTTTCGAATCTAAACTAAAAATAAATATACAGACCAAACTATTATTACGACATACTTTTTTGTATTTGTGTGTTATCTATACAGGATAATCCATTAAACATACTCACCTTTTTTCCTATCCTAACCGCAAAATGCATAAATTTGGATTTTTGTTCTTAGAATATTTTTGATTTAGATAAAAAACCATGTTTTCCATATATATTTTTTAATACCACCTTAAGGATGTCCTGTAGTGATATAAACTTTATTTTCAAATAGAAGCCACCTTTTTAGAATTTTGATGTATTTAAATCAAAAATCAAACGAGCAGTTTTTGATTTATTCTAATTTAAGTATTTAGGATAAACGTCTCATACTAGGTATCTAGGTATCCTTAGAGGTTTGTATCGTATCGTCACGGGTTATCGTTAAGGTTTGCATTAAAGCTATAGAAAATCAGAAAACATAATTTTTATTTGAATATTCAAAAACATATTATTCAAATTCATTAATTTTTACAGCCTAAAAAAAGGGACGAAAATGTTTTATGGATCACCCTGTAAAATTATTAGTTAATTTCAAATAATTTTTTTTTTTTTTATTATAGTATTTGTTTGCATTTTTAGACAAATACCTGTTTACCGTAGATTTTGTACGATCGATTATTTTAAGTGATTTACGTTTAAATCGACCTCTTTGAGCGCAAATTTTTTGATATTGAGATACATTTAACCAAATAGATTAAAATTTTTATTAGTTATTAATGTCCAATATTATCGCAATGATAATGCGTAAGTTAATATGGTTTAGGTTATATTAAGTTTTTTAGATTGTAGTTATTGGTTATCTTGTTTTCATATTGTAATATTGGAAATTACACTAAATAATGAGTAGGTACCTAATAAATAATTAGCAATGTTTACTTTTTTTTCAAATTGTGGCTAAAAATAATTGGAGAGAAGTAAGCTTTTGTGAGACTTTTATTCAATGAATAAATTTAAATACTTTTATGTAGGTAGTATCTTTTATTTATTTATATGTCATTAATTTATTATTATTATTTATTTATTTTCATTTAAAAATTTGATTGTAGACATATATGTAATTATACAAATATTTATCAATCTTAAATTAAACATCAAAAATACATAAAATGATTGTCTCCGTAAGCTAGGTTGTAGAGACGAAAATTCTTATATACTATTTATACTCGCTTAATAAAATAATTATTAATCATAATAAATAAACTACAATAAAATTTTATAATTTTAAATATTTTTAAATTATAAAATTACAGAATAAACGTAGCAATCCGAGTGGAATAAAATTAAAATATTATTTATAAGCTAGTAATTAAATTTTTTCATTTACAACTTTTTTATAAGATACAAAAGACATAAACAAACCAATATCGATATCTAATTCCATTGCCATTTTAATTCCTGCATTAATGGGGTTTCTATGGAAACCAAATTGTTCTACACAAAGGCATTAAATACATATTAGTTCGTTTCACTCTTGTACAATGGTCATGTTAAAATTAAAATTTTTGAATATCAAAAAAAATAAAATAAAAGCATATTATTTGATAATATGTTTTCCTCGCATAATATAATTGGTTTAAATTTAATAAATTATATTTTCTAAATAACAATACAGTATTCATCCAATAGTGTTTTTTAAACGATATTTTAACGAGAGAATTTATAATGGTTTCAAGTGATTTATAGTATTCATATATTATTATAACGTAGAATAAACATATAAATATCATATAGAATAAGTAATAACCAATGTGGTGACCATTTCATTTATATTCAGTAGCTTTATATATTATATAAAATACGAATACCGTTGAAATTTTTTTTTTTTATACAATCCAAGATAATATTATATTTTGTCTGTGTCACATCACGAGCACGATTCCGTCATTTGTCTTACATTTATAATATTCGACTTTAACATGACTTTACCTACCATCAATAAGACAGGTAGTATTTATATACCGATTGTTATTGTGTTTAAAATCGTTTTTACCTTTCTCTGATTTAACGCCGTACATCATTATAATGAAACTGACATTATACATTTTATTTCTATTATTGTACAGCGTAAATTCAAATTTTGATCTTTTTCCTTATTATTCATCTACAATAAAATTTCTATTGTGCAGTTGTCTTCCCGGAGAAAGTAATGACATTTCCTACGAATGAGTTCCAAAGGAATTGATTTGTAAATATCGAACTGTAATAATTATAACTGCTTATCGATACATGACGAGAAGCGAATCGATATAATAGGTGATACGTACCCGTATGTGTTCTATACGAGCCGATAGAAAATACTTTCGTAACGATGTCGAAACACTACTAGCCAATAATTATACATCTGTTACTATTTTTCCAACGGTGCTACAATATATTATATTAGACGAGTGTTATTATCGGAAATTTCGACTTAATCGTTGTGACCACGCCCCATATGTCTAAAAAATGTGCCTGTTGTGCGAAGGTTTTGAATTTTATTTGTTCGTATCGATGGTACATTAATTTAGTGCCTTTTCCCCTATAATATATTATGTTTGAAATTTTGATGTATGGACATAAACGTGTGCACACATAATAATTATATAGCGCGTTAATACTACGCTTTACATACTCTTAAGTTATCATGCCGAAATGCTAATTTCCACTACTTCCTTGGAACTCAAAATAAAATCCATAATATTATATTTCCTCATTATTTAATAGGCCGTGATGTGACAAACACGTTTCACGTTTCGGTTTTTTTAGTGGTTGACAATGGTACCCCTCCCTTTAATCATGGAAACGACAATTTTAAATAGTATCTCCGAATTTCTGGAAAAACTACCGAAAATTTGACAAAAACGGATTCAAACTTTATGAAAATACAAGTTTAGATATACAATAATATAGAAAATATTTTGACGATAGAAAATGTTGCAAATGTGAAATTTTCGAAAACCTCTATTATCAATTTATTTTTTTTCTGTTCTCAGTTAATAGTGGAATATCAAACTGGTTCGATGAAAAATATATTTTTTTTGTAATAATAATAAGCTTTATAATTTTTAAGTAAAATTGTCTCATATAAGCTGAGGCTTCACTCAAAATCGTTTAATCAAAGAAATTATTTATATTTTCTTTAAAATTTAACATACCTACCAACTCCCACCCGAAGAGCGAAGAATACTTATGGCGCGAAGTATGTCTATCTTTTGTTTCCTTTTAAGATCAACTTTGTAAGTGCACACTTGATTTTTTAAAACTATTTTTATTCCAAGAGAGGAAAATCACGAATTAGATTATTTTTTTTGTTAATATCAACTATACCTATTATATTATTATTTATTAATATGTTATTATATATTTTATTCTATCTAAAATAGCAAAATTCTTTTAAAGTTTCATCACAAGTTTTGGAGGTATTTATTTATTAATTGTAATTATTAATTTAAAGAAATAAATAAATAGTACTACATTCAGGAACATTTTTAGTTTTTGGGGTCTTTTCAGTATATTTTAGTTATATACATTTATTCTGTTTTTTTTTTTTTTTTTATGGAGGAGTGAAGGTATTTTGATAAATTTTCAGACATCAACATCCGGGCCCTATAACTGGTTTTGTGGGCACCCCAGAATGCTTACGATTTTCCGACCGTCGTTACCTGATACGTTTGCGGTTTGTCGTCCGCGATGGAATTGTCTTGCAACGGCTGGATGTACGCGTGTTGCTGGTGCAGGTTCTGCGCCCTGTACAGTTGCTGTTCGAAATTGGCAGGTCTGTCGGCCGGGTTCAGTTGTGGTGCAGGTATGGTCTTGATTGGACCGCGCTCGTCGTCGCTGTTGATTATGAATTGTCCGCGGGGCTTGTCTGCGAACGGGGCCGGGAACGGGGCTGGGGCAGAGGCGGTTATCACGTGACTGGCGGCGGCTGTAGCTAGGTGCTGCTGCTGCTGCTGCTGCTGCTGCTGATGTTGTTGCTGCTGCTGATGCGGCGGCTGCTGCTGATGCTGGTGCACGGGAACTGGTGGGAAACGCGGTCCGAACTCGGGCGGTCCGGAAGGCTTGGGCCACGCGCTGGTGATTTTCGGGGTCGCCCTCGAAGGCGAGACCTGTTGCAATCGTTGTTCCGGACCGGCGTGATGTCCTTGCGGGACGGCGGGACCGTTGTGATGTCCTTGCGGGACGGCGGGACCGTTGGGATGTCCTAGCGGGACGGCGAGACCGTTGGGATGTCCTAGCGGGACGGCGGGACCGTTGGGATGTCCTTGCAGATTGGGACCGTTGTTGGGGCCGTGTCCTTGCTGCTTTAGTTGGTGATGACCCACGGGACCCTCGCCGTTCGGTATCTGGTGTGGTTTCGACTGGAACTGCGGTCCCAAAGGTTTGAAGTTCGGTGGCGGGTAGAAAGGTTTCTGGTGCTTTTGTTGTTGTTGGTGTTTATAGGGCAGTTGTTGTTGTTTCTGTTGCTGTTGCTGCTGTTGATGTTGGTGTTGTAACTGTTGCTGCTGTTGTTGTTGTTGTTGTGGAGGGTATTGTGGTTTACCCGGCGAAAACTTTCCGAAAGGCGGAGGTGGTGGTGGTCCTCGGTGGCCGGTTGGCGCCGAGTGAGGATTGTACTTTGAGTGGAATTCGGGTTTTCCAAAATGACCACCTCCATTGGGGGGGTGCGGCAGATACTTTGCCGGAACGGGTGGACCGCCGTTCGGAGGCCTGTACTTATTCGACGGTGGCGGCAACGGTTGCGGCGGACCATAACCGGGCGGCACGCCGAGTACCAGTTCCGCGGTCGCCACGAGCGCTAACACGGTTAACGCTACTTTCATCTGGAACGAAAAAAAAAAAAAAACTCAAACATCAGGTTTAATATTGAGGTCTCACGACGGGACTCTTTTAGAATTTTAAATCGCAACGCCACCGTGCGGGCATGTTATCACATCCGCAAAGAATCGTTCCGAGGGGAACAGTCCTAGGGGAGAGGGGTGACGCGCGATGTAAATTGAATGTCATACGTCGTAATTTAGTGATTTTATTGTTATTATTACTTATCGTTTTATGCGAATTTTTATTGTCAATAGTGATATACCACTTAGGACCTATAGGCAGTGATGCAATGTAATTAAATGTTTTACTGAGGTGTTAAATACGATTAAATCAGATTTCCGCCAACCAAAGAGTGTGTATACTGGCAGGTCTCATCTCGGTTATAGTCGTATACGAATTCTTGACCAACAAGTCGTCAATATTATCAGACGGATGTCCGTCGGATTACTCGAAAACTTAAAACACGTGCCTCTAAACCGTGAATAATATTATTATAGTCATGTTGATAAAAATCAGAAGAGTATCCCCAAACATCACATTATGTCGGTGTATATTTTTTTAAATTTTCTACGGTTTTTCAGAGTTTTGTTTTTTTCCCCCTTACGACCTAATCAGGAACCAAAATCGTGGATTTTGAATCAAATAAATAACTTACGTCCCCGGTTTTGTATTATGTTCAAAGTTCTATTAAAATAATAATTTGTTGTGCTATTTTGTCCGAGAAATATCGAACCGGAACACACTGCTCATCGCGTAGAAGTTTGATGCTGCGTATTAACACCCTCCTACTGACGGTGGGCATTGCCGACGACGTGACGGACAGAGCACGTCCTGTACATTTACGATCCTGAGTGACACACCACCGGGACAACGACCCCGGATAAAACGCGTTCGCTTTCATTGCCTGCGACGACGACCAACGGGCGTACATCGTCCATCCGAGTACGCCGAGCGATGAGTTTCGTTTCGGTTTTTTTATCTGGCGGCGCGGAGTGAAAGCAGCGATCTCAAATCGCAATGCACATATAAGAGTACGGACGACATGTATAATGATAATAATAATAATAATAATAATAATAATAATAATATGATTGACGAACGGAGAACTCGATCTCGGATAGGCGTGGATCCGCCGCCGCCGCCGCGGTGGTTTGACCGGACTGCGGCGACGAAGTTTTGCAGTGAAATTCTATATACCATTACTATATATTATTATTTATACAATATATACACATTTATATACCCGTAAATGTATATTATATATATATATATATATATATATAATACACGTGCAATAATATGTAGTGTGCGCGCGTCTATATTTCGGGTGCGACCGGAAAGAAAGTGGTTTAATATAATTACCGCGTGAGACGTCGTTCGGTTAAAGACTTATAGATATATTATTATCCGGTTTATCTGGACGACACACACACACACACACACACAAAAGCACGGACACAAAAACACACACACACACACACAAGCACAAGAAAGTCTATAAGCTGCTTTCGCTCACTAATCGGAACCACTGGAGCGTAATAATATTATAGAAAAACGCGTATATTGCGTGCGTTTGTATGTTTTGAATTCCGTTAATGTGCGACCGAACGATGATCCTTCTGTACGATATTATATGGACGCGACTGCGGCGGTCATTTTGGCAAACGGTTGCACGACGACCCGTGCATAGATATATTATACGTATCATAGTGTATTGTTAATAGAATTGTTTATATATTATTTATTATTATTCGATTTAATGTCGTCCTAAATATACGTTGTGCGTGCGCGCCACGCACAATGAGAATATAAATCTACGCGTAAAACTTTTCCTCCGCGAAACAATAAAATAACGCTCAATAATAATGTAATAATAATAAAAAAAAATAGTCATTAACCAGTGATTAAATTAAATGATTATTATTATTATGGGTAACATTAGTGCGCACGAGTCTTTATTGTTTCCGTTCGTTTCTATACGACCGTGCGAAAACCTTTTGAAAGTGGTCGTCTTACCCCTCCCCTCACAGTGGTTTTTTGTAGTCAGACGTCAAACTCAATAACATTTTTCCGCCCCCATTCCAGATGATGCCGTCGCATACGGTGATGTAATAAAATATCACCCATGCGCGTGCTAAATGAAGCAGAGATAAGTATTTCCAATATGCCTCGCGTTGGCTTCTTATAATAAACATTATACATAGCCGTAAGTTCGATGTTTAATCGGCACTCGGTCTTTTTGCAGCTTTCCTCTAACGGTAAACTAACACACGTGCTATAAACTATTAGAGGTACAATGTATATTAGATATATAGAGGAGGTGGTGATATGGAGTGGTTTAAGGATTCGTATACGCGTACGGTTGTTTTATACTGTTTGATAAAATCGGTCCTATAGTACATAGTTTTTGCCGAATAAATGACGAAATAGTAAATAAAAAAAATATGGTAAAAAATTTTAATTTAATATAATATATATGATTACTGTTATAGAATTTAAACACCGGTACCGTTATAAAAATAGTAGGACAATTAATTTCTATAATAACATTATTAAATAAGGCTAAATAATTTAATTGATTAATATATATATAGGATAATATACCTAATAATAATAATAAATGAAAAAATAAATAGTTTAATAGCGTAAAACACACTGAGAGTACTCGTTTTACAAAAAAAAAAAATAAATATAATTTGTTAAGAAAAAGAGACATGCAACAAATTCCGATCTCTTTTATGTGATTGTCGTCATAAATCGACTGTGCAGAGTGCTCGCGATCACTGACCACCGACTATGTTTTACTTATGTATTAATATAAATGATCGATCGCCCGACGATGATCGACGTAAATCCACGCGCGTAACGAGCAAATAATACGGTATTACTATTAGCTATAGTTTTATGAATGTATACCCGTCGTTTTCGCACGTGAAACGAGTTAAACGATGGGCGAGGGGGGGGGAGAGTGGTAAGGTGAGTTTCGCGCGTGTTTACTGCAGATGATAATAATAATAACAACAATCTACGGACGGATAGTAATTTATATTCATCATCGTCCCCGGAGGTTTACGAACAACGAGGCGTTGGGGGTACTCTTATTGTTATTTTTGTTATTTCACGAGTTGCGCGTTTGTGGTAATTGAAAAATCGTCAGACAACTGGCGGTGTTACAGCTGATACAGAGACCGCGTGACGCTATAACAGAACGGAAAGACGTGTTGTGATTACCGGAGGCAGAAGGGATCGAAATCCCATGTAATATTTAAACGCGCGTGTCGTTAATAATTAATACCCAGTGTTCGAATTGGAAAAATAGAAGAAGGGTCCCCCTCAAACTATGTAATTCATATACTATAAAAAATAAGGGTGTTCTCGAAATTTTGTAAAATAGAGCTCCGTCCCTCTGTGCACCCCCCTCCCCCCCAAAATTCGAGCACTGTTGTTAACGCCACGATGAGTTTAGTAATCGGATCGTAGTACGTATTCTCCAGATCGTAAGCCGAAAAGCGAATGAAAAAAAAAAAAAAAAAAAAGAGACAAAACTACTTTTCACACTGGTGCATCGCCCGCATTTGCAACGCGTAGGTAAAACGTCATTAACAATACATTCGGTCCAGTCGCTAGGAAGTGTGAAGCGTCGCGCGTAAAAAAAAGGTCTGCAACTATTTCGCGCGTCTCTGGGAAACAAGACGAATGCATATTAGTATTCACCTACCGTAAAACATATTACCATTCTCGTACCGGAACACCGGTACACACACATATGCACGTGAGGTGTCTTTAATATTATGTGCTTTATTTAAAAAAAAATATATATATATAAATATATAATATTTATATATTTAGAAAGTAGGAAGGAGCCGTATATTATTTTATGCACACACACACATACGTATGGTCCCGGTCAGTAGAACAAACCTGGATATATTATTATTATTATTATTATTATCAACTATCGTGCCTAGATGCGTGTTAAACGGGTTTTTTTAGCAGGTACCGCGGCGCGTGATAATGTCACGAACGGTTTTTAACGGTCTGTTAAACGATTCGCGGACGACGACGGCGATCGATGACTTCTCGTATATTATCACTGGGGCCCGGATTTAAATGCACTAAAAATCCTCGAAAAATGTCCTTAAAAAATATATTTCCCCTTGAAAATGCCCGTAAAAAATGCATTTTATTGCGAAAATGCACTGAAAAAAGGTCCTATACATTTTAATATTTTAATTTATTTTACCGTTTGCCGTCTATCGAGTCCAGGTGAGACCATATGTAAAGATAAGATTCAAACTTTATAGCAATTACAAAGAGATTTTATTAGTATTATTAAGGAAAAAACAAAACAACATGGACGATAATATTTTTAATTAGCTGAATTTAAATTATTGGCTTGTACAATGTACAGATACTATAGTTACTGTTCAAATATGCATTAAAACAAATCAAAAGGTTGAAAAAGGCTGAAAAATTCCCTAAAAATGCAAAGTAATGCAAAATAAAAGTTTTAGTTTTGAGATCACTGTTACATGAAACAAATTTTGTATTTGGAAAGCATTTCCTAAGATCGTCCAAAAAAATATGCATTTTGCATTGAAATCCGAGCCCTAATGATCACTGTATCCGATACAACAGTTCGAGATGGGTTCCGAGCACGGGACTTTACAAACAGAGTGGGTATGATTATATTATTAATTCGACGAAAGGGACGAAGGATTTTTTTTTCATTTATAATATTTATTAATTATAACAAAAATATTATTTATTTATATTATAATATTTCGATTCTGACAACACAAACGACGACGGTGAATTTTATTAATATTGCAATTTGTTATTGTGAGCATCGACATCAGTCGAAAATATAAAAATATGAAAAGAACATCACACTTGCGCGTCAAGCCGAAACGGCACTTTATACGTTCGTTTTCCGAACGTATAAGGCTCGGATCTTGTATTTCGTGTCTGACTAGCTACGGTTTAACAATATAATATATTTGCATATTGGGACAATGGCGCGATCTGTCATGTGTTGTAGGAAAACGAATTAAGTATTTATTATTCCCGTTATTTAATTACATTTTGCTTTTATCAAAGATATTATAGTAAGACATTTAGTTTGACGCCGTCAAGATTTGAAACAACTTTTTTGTAAAATGCAATTCGTTCCCTCTGCGTTACACATAATAAATATAATTTCAGAGTGCATTCGTTCATGCCGAAATCGCGATAGTATAATAAAAACAATTATAATTAAGTAATACACTTGTCGTTGTACTCACTGTGAACTGTAGATTTGGTCACGATGCGCGAATCGGAGTGGCTTATACAACGAAAATCTCGTTCAATATCCGGCCATGACCGACGACGACGACGACGACGACGACTGACAGGACAGGACGCGGTGGTATTGAACTCCAATCTCGCGCGGCGACAAACGACCACCGGCCGACTGTACGATATAATATTATTATGTGGGGTTACTACACCGACAACTGGCGACGACGATTAAGAGAAGATGGCATGCCCGACGCGCACGACCAAGGTCACTACGGGATACGTACGAATGATATTTGGGTCACCGTCCGACCAATATTTATAAGTTCCCGTCCACCAGTCACTTTACCCCACCGGAATAGCACACTCCGTATCGAATTCTCTCTCTTTATCCGTCGCGCTCTCCCTCCCTTCGTCTCCGGTCTGCTTCCCTTTCTCTCTCTCTCTCTCTCTCTCTCTGTTTCTCTTCATCTTCCCAATGCGCACCGTCGGAGAATACGAAATCATCGATATTCATATTATCATCGCGCGCGTACATGCGCACATACCTACTATCATAGCTACCTGTTGCTGCTGCTGCTGCCTACCTATCTGCGTCGGTGTACGTCGCCGTCGCGACGTTAAACTTTCGATCGCCGCCAGCTTTCCCGCCAAGGACACACAACGATATAATTATCGCAATTTTTACGACGGGTCGCGTTTTCAGGTTCGCCGTAATCTCGTTGACATATTGTCTCGGAGAAATTTTTTTTTCACCGTGAAAGTGAATCGGATTCCGATCTCCTGGCGGCGGGGTTTCCAGTTGTAACCTTACGCAGCAGCAGCAGCAGCAGCAGCTGCCGAAACGTCCTTATTATTATTATTATTATTATCATACCGCTATAATATTACAGATATCGTCAATATTATGGGTACTGTTTTATTATGGCCGAGAGGTGACAACGACCTTCTTATATCCAACGATAAAAAATATTTTAAATTTGCACGCGCGCGCGGCTCCCGCCGTCATCACATCATGACGACGCGGACGTGGAGTTCAAGAAGAAACTAGTCGAAAACGAGTATGCGGCCGTAAGACGTGTATTTGGCATTTTGTGAAAGCCGAGTCTACGGAGGAGAGTAGAAAAATAATAATTCCGATTTGTATTTATTATGCATAAAGGTCAATCGCGCGTATCTGTCTTTAGGTATGCTTCCCGAGTCCCCGCACATTGGTTTCGGGGGTAAAAAAAAACTAAGTCTATTCCGCTGTACACTGCAAGCACGTATTAGATGTTGTCACTCGTTTAATGCAGATTAAAATTATTCTGAATAGTTTTTTTGAGACACGTTGTACGCCGCGTAAGTTTTCTCGTCGGGGCCAAAAGACAATGGTTAAAAATGAATGTGGAAATCGTCGCTGAGTTGGCAACAAAACCTACCTCGTGTATCAACTCGTTCATTACCATGCGATAAATAACGAGATACATTGCATTATGATCTAGGTTTTATGTACGTTAAAATTTTCGTTATTAACAGTGAAACGAAAATTATCTAAGAAAAAAAAAATTCCAATATCAATATCAACAGAGCCTCATTTTGGAAAATTTTGAGATAGGTTTGCTGTCCAAATAACGAAATATTAGTGAAAATTCAAAACGAAAACAATATTGGTTTATTGCATCATATATTTGTGATAAAACGTTCTACAATCACCTATTGTGTTAATCTGCGGATGGAGGAAAATCACCACGATGAAGAAATTATTTCGTAATTTCTTTAAAGATAATATGTATATATATATGTGTGTGTGTGTGTGTGTCACCGGGAAAAATGTTTGAAGAGAAAACGTTTATCTAATATTTTTACTAGAAAACATTCGGTATTGTATATGATGAGCAAATATTTTTAAGCCGTAGTCGTTTTCTAAAATGTCACATATCGTGATACGTTCTCATTTAAATGAACGAACAATACGTGCAAACCCTAAATTATTATTATGTATAAACTTCAACAAAATATGTCTGTATACGAACTGCGAATTCATTTCAAACCTTAATGATTACTACGGTCTACGGGAACGTCGAATATCCCCAATAATATCCTTAAGATTTACTTAGTAAACTATATTTCATTATGGTTACTATTAATTATAATAACACGGTCAAATAAAGTAATTTAAGGAACAATACACAAGTGTCGAATTAATGAAACAAATTTTACTGATTTTAGTTTTATTACATAACAAATAAAAATTCAGTTATATGTTTGAAATCATGACCATTTTTCTTTTTTTTTTGTATCATGTACAATAAGGGACAAACTCAATATTTCACATATTATAAAAGGTTTTCTTCAACGATTTTTAATAGAACAAAAAAGTAATGTTCAGATACGCAGACAATAATATGAACTCTCATTTTCATTAAACGTAACCGTTAAAATATGCAGTTGAAATCAATTAAAACGAAACGATCTATAAATCTGATTATGAGTCTGCAATCTTGTTTAACATCGTTTTTGTTAAGTCATATTATAACTTCCGCAACTTTGTTGAATGCTCGTGCTTATATCGACTCTCTCTTGATCTTGTCGTGTTTACAATATTAATAATAGACGAACTCGTTAAAATAACAGTATGATTTTAATTAATTTATCGACCTAATAACCTCGACTTCGGTACCTATCTGTAATATAGTTCCTAGACCGTATTTTATCTGTCAACTAGATACCACTAGTTCATTAGCATTTTATACCTATTCAAATATTAGCACATAATTTTCCATTTTGTTCCCCGATGAAATCTTTGCGTACTTAGTCATTTGTAAATCTGTATTATATATACGGTCATTCTTTATATTTTGTTTAGTCAGCAAATATACCTAATATTAATGTAGTACCGTCGATCGATTCGGCTCCTCGACGAACAAATTATTTAATCATAGTTGAATGTATTCTATCAATGGATTTAACTTGACCATTGCTCCTTCACAATCCGATGGAACGTCCAGCAAATATTTTAGAAAATATTTAATAAATTAATATATTTTTTCTCGAGAAGTTTTCTATTATACAAACAATTCCCATTGTGGAAAAATAAATCAGTTATGATATTCATATACCTATTATTAATATTAAAATATTCATTAGATAAAAAAAAATAAAGTAAGGTAAAGTATTGTGAAGTAAATTAAAGCAAAGTAAAGTAAAGCTAAAACAAGTAAAGTAAATTTAAGCACCTAAAGTAAATTGAAGTAAAATAAAGTAAAGCATAGATAAGTTATGTATATACAAGAAAGTCGAGCATACTTCACACCACGAGTGTTCTTCGCTCCTCGAGTCAGATACTCTTGGTGGATGTGAAAAATTTTAAAGAAACGATAAATCATTTCTTTGATAATCATTCTGAACGAAGGAACCTTGTAATGTTCGTTAAGTCGAAGAAAAAAATGTCTTCGACATATTTTTTTGTATTATACCACTTAAAAGACGACAGTTTTTTTTGTTCTTAAACTAAACATTATTGAGATTCAATTGTACAGTCGATACTTAATATTAGAATCTTATCACTTATGTCATATATTTAATCGTGATTAACGGATTGCTTTAATAATTCTAGTTTATAATAACCATTGTATTAAGTAAGTGAAAAAAAAACAATCAATTACACAGTAGAAACAAACTGTTTTTTAAATACGATTTTAGATATTTGTGATGGTAATTTATAATTGGTGTAAGAAATTAACAACACCTACTGTTTAAAAATGAAGTAGAATTTTTGAATAGAAATCTGCGCAAACCCGAATGGATTTAGATAGGATATTGGTTCCGTTGATGTGTCCGTTTGCGTATAATATGCTGAAATTAACTACTTTCTTTCGTTGTTTTGATTTAGTTAATCAATACGAAAACAAGGATATGTATTTAGTAGGGCGTGGGATATTCGTTTTTCTTAAATTCCGAGTAAATACGATTCGAGTAAATACATTTTATGCTTTGAGTAAAAATATAATTTTTGCGGTTCAGTAAAATTATTTTCTAATATTTACAGACAATTCTCTTAATAATGGTATATGTTCGCCGTAATAATAATAACTGTGAATCGAGTATATCCCTAGTAAAACAATAATAGCATAATAAACTACTAGTCGATAGCGTATTTTATTTAATGTCTAAATTTTGATTTGACGAAGTTTCATTTTTTTTAAACATTTTCACTTCCACAAAACCTTCTTTAATTGTAAAAGCCATATAATAGAGAAATAAAAACAATTTGAATAGAAGAAGAAAATAAAAAGACACTGAAACCATTAAGTCTAATCTATCTATACATACACAAACGAATTTGTTAACAGCAATCATTAATATTTCCGATTATGGAGTGAAAACCAGTAACTAAGTTGAAGACACGAGTTGGTGACAAAGTCGTTTACACTGATACGTACAACGTACAACGTACATTACGTACAACGTATAATCTAGTGAAAACGATTTTGAAAAAAATACGAATTTGTATTTTTTTCTATTTTTTTTTTCATTTAGTTATTTGCCCAATATCGTTTACCTATAAAATTATAACTAATATTTTGCACAATAGATCTGTTTTAAAATACAATATAAATACATTTTTGATCGATCATATTATGAAAATGATAATAAAACGAGTATTTATAACCAAAATATTTTTTAAACACTTCATTACATTTTATACGATATATAAATAAAATTGTAAATATCAAGTTTACAGTATATTGTTTTAAAAAAGGCGGCTTTGCTAATTTTACAAAATGTCAATTAAATATCATTAGTTTTATTTGATTTATCATTTTGAAAGTTTAACAGTGACATTTTTGTTCAAATTTTATCGAAATGATAATATTATTAAATATTCCTTTAACCGTCTTAGAAAACGTTTAAAATAAAATAATACTAAATTCTGTTTTCGATCAATTAATAACACTGTTTAAACTTCAGAGTAGAAAATAATATGTTATAAAACCTATGTTGAAATCACTATTGGTTCTAAGCTAAACTTACCACTCTCAGAAAATCAAAAAAAATTTTAAATAATATTTATAACCAGCAGCTATTTGCTTGAAATTATTCTCCCGGCTTATAATATATTTTATTTTTCATTGCATATAATTTACTATAACTATACACGCATCCTTGAAGCTTTCACAAAAAAAAAAAAAAAATTCTATAAAAAAAAATATTGTAAATTCTTTCATCTTGGAAGAAACTTTCACTGATGAAATTTATCGTGGACAACGTTTGTAGATCAAAATAATCTCGTATCGTTGTAACTATTAATGTAGTTTTCGTTTTATCTTATACAGTTTGGCAAGTTTTATCTCATACTTCGTATGGTTTTTGTTTGCAAATCGTATATATTATGTATTAAATTAACACGTGTTTAGTGACAATATCCATGGTATTTCACAGAAAGTATTTTCGAATCACTATCGAGCCATTTCCCTGTTACAACAATTTATCAAAGAGTGATTCGGTCGACTGTTTAAAACAAAAAACTGGTTTTTGGTCATTTTTGAGTTCACGTGTGTATGTGGTTAAAAAAAAAAAAACTCGTCGTCCGTTTTTTAGGCGCAGTATAAATATATTATTATTATTATTATTATTACTATCATATTTTTGACCCCGGTAAAATAACACGTTCTGTAACTTTACGTTGGTGAATTAGATTTTGAAAAGATAAAACAAAAAATTAATATTCATTTATTTTACACGTTGTAGTGTATTGGTACAACTGCATTCTACGCACCTAATCTTTGTCCGTTACTAAAATATATTTTTTGAAAAAAATTATAAATAAATTCCTTTTTTTTTTAATGTTATTAACATGTTACAACTATCTACATTATCCATTGAAAATTGTAGTTATATAAATTTATTAATTAAAGCACTGTATTGCGATTTAATTATTATATCGTAGCTTGAAATGAATATCACGATGATATAAATTTACAAAATGTGCTATGAGTTCGCGTACATCAATAAGAAAATGTACTACAAATCGTATTGTTGAATATTGGACAACCGTATGGAAAAATAATTAACCGAGAGGCGCAATTAAAATATGCGTGGCCGAAATCAGGTAGGAAATTAATTAAAATATCAAATCATAAATCTACCGTAAAGGTAAAACGAAAACATTAAAAATAATTTTATGACATAAAAATTATTATGTGAGAATGTTGTTTGCGTAACGGGATTTTAAAATCAAACCGTGTCGTAATATTATATAGAATATACCTACCTGCAAGTTTGTTCGTTAAATAATCGAACTTCAGGAATAACGGAGACCGATTGCTGTTTGATTTCGTGTTTGCCGAGACTTCGTGTTTCCGCAGTCCGGAGTAAAACTAAAAACATCATAATTATTAAAAATAAAGTACATCATAAATACACGAACTGGATTCTATACATAATGTATACAGAATGCACGACGAAATCAAACCTATAATTTTAATATTAATCACTTATTGCTAAGTTAAAGTTAATATTACCGATACGGTAATTACTTACATTTGAATAACATGTTGCCCTGTATTTGAATACAAACGAAAAAATTAACAGGAAAAATTCAAACGTGTAAAATGTCACAGAAATTAATGGCATTAGATCACACGACGATACCTCTACGACGAAAGACAAAATACTACAGGCAAAACAATATTATTCGCGATAAATTAAATATTTTTAATCAATAACCGTTACCGTGGAAACAAAAGTCACGACCGACACGTAAATATCGTATTCTAAAGTACTTTCATGCTCGTAATCATAATATAAAAAAAAACTCATCATTTTCCAGAGACGATTGTTTTAATTAAATTTTTGACTCGTTTTCGTCTTAATTTTCTATCCTTCACATTTATTGTGAAATCTTTTCCACATGTTTAACGCGCTTTTTTTGTGCCGAAAATATTCGTCGTCAAGATTGTATGACAAACGAAAACCAATTAATATTGAATTTATCACATTTTTAACGTGAAAGAAAAAAAAAATTGTTGTGATTATAGATTCTTGCGTAAAAGGCGTAAAGTAAATAAATATTTAATAATATAACTGGTGCTTTTACTTCGAACAAACTGTGTAGGCATTACAACCATAATATGGTACTTATATACTTATGAACTTGGAAAATTTCCTATTTTTTTTGTTTCCATTCACAACGTTGGTGCGTTATATAATACAGCGGTTTCAATATTTATCTACCTTAAACTACATACCGTGTTATTACTTATTACTGTTATTAGGTAAATATACTAACATGTAACTACATTAAATTTTATCTTTGTTACACGCAATTGAGTTAAGTTATATCTACAATAATTAATTATTGTAAGTATACTTTTTTTAATATGTATAAACGGTACGAAGACGAAGAAAATATTATTACATTAGATGGATTCAAATTTAATTTCACATCATAAAAATCGGATTAAAAGAATGTATGCGTTGAAAAACCACTGGGATTATACTTTCGAAAAAATTACAAACATACTACTTGCTAAACATCTTAAAAATAATACAATGATACCAAATTTTAGTTCATTCAGTTGAATTATATACAAAAAAAATAAAAAAAATAGTGTATTAGTGATATGAACGTATGGATAGAACGCAATTATTCATTAGGTTTAGTGATTATAGATCACAAAACCTGGTCGAAAAAATAAAGTTTTAGTGTCAAAGATAACCGGCTTCTTTTGGTTACTAGGTCGTACAAAGTACGATCAGGTATGATATATTATCATATTATCATATATTTTGTCGTAAATGAATAACTTAGATTTTTCAGTTTAATTAACTTAATTAACTAATGACTGACTTAAAATAAAAATAAAAACTAAAAACGAGGGACGTTAAAATAATAATATTTATGTATGCTGAAATGTACCCTTATTCATTTCTATAGATTTCCACGGAGTCCATGTCAAATTTCCAGTCAAAAGACAATGAAATATGTTGTAATGCAATGCAATCAAATTCAATTCCATCCGTTGAGTTCGTTCAAATTTCGAATTTAAAGATATTATTGAATTCAAATTAATTTTTAAAGTTTATTAGAAAACTAACAGTAAAAAATATACAACATTCGATAAAATTATTGAATATAACTACACAAAATTCATGCAATTTAATTTTTATTAACGGTGGAGGTATTATTTTTTATCGAAACAGCTTTAGTCATGTATGAACATTGTTTATTTCAGGGGGATGGTTGGAGAAACTCTACTCCGGGGAAAAATACATAACCTGCTCCTTCCAAAAATTAACTTTACTCATTTATTTTATAATTCTTTGATAAAAACAATAAAATTTATGGTATTTTTTGAGTAATGACTAATAAATGATTAATGATTTAATGAAGTCTCCGTTAATCATAAATAATTATAATGAAATATTTTCAACACATTTTGCTAGTGTAATAAATAATTAAATTAAGAACCCCCTCCCCCATCCATGAGTATAAGATCTGAAATAAACACTGCTTATGGAACACTCCGATTGGTCGCGGAAATGCGACCAATTTGTATAATACCAATTTATATTTATATTTTATAGTATATAATCTTGCTAATTTGACGACTAGATAAGCATATTAATTATTATCAATTATTATGCGCGTGACCTATAATTTATTACCATAAAAACATTGCCGTAAATGAACAAAATTATTTCGGATCGGACAAAACAGCTGCATTTTGGATAGTACACAAGACGTGTGGCGGTAACGTCGTCAGCTGAACTCATCGTTGTAAATTTAGTCTCGGGCGTTATAACCGTACTTACAAGCGTGAGAAAATCAGAACGGACTAATTTCAACGAGATTCAATATCCATTATTGTTTTTTTTTTTTTAATTTTCGCCTCCACTTGTAGTCTCCGTAGAAGGCAACCTACGCACATCAGCTACTTTTTTTAATAACATATTTTATTACATTATCTCAATGAAACTACGTAATCGTCATATGGATTTTATGTTTTAGATATTTTAGCTGTTTATTTCAACACACGCTATTAATTTAGCACGATATTTAATTTATAATATTATTACTCTCGTACTCGGAATTATTAATTTCCGGATCTTGGTATTATAATATTATCTATCAATGTTACTCGTTTACGGTATAAAACTATTTCATTAGTCGTATCGAGTTTATAAAAAAAAAAAAAAAAGAAAAAAAGTGGGGCCTATTCCAAAGTAGAGTATCTACAAATAAAATCGTAGCTAAGAGAATAATTTATTATTAAATCCGGTTTATAAATATTTGATATCTATAATGTTTAATTAGTGCATATACGGTTAATAGGTAAATAATATTAAACTCTACTATGTATTTTTCTGAATAAATATCAATAGAAAAAACAAATTACAATGCAATTGAAAATATGTTTACTGCAAAAATATGCCTCTTTTTTTTTTAACGTAGTAGCATAGTGTATGTTTGTCAAAATAATTGTGGACAGCAAGCCTTAGAAATACATTTTAAAACAATACACCATACACCTACATAATATTACCAATTTAAAAAATATCTGTTGGATATTATTAGTTAATTTATAATTCTTTTGAAAATTAGATGATAACACCATTGGTATATGTCTGAATTACAAAAAAATATATTCATTTCACATTGATATTAATTATATTTTCTTCAGGTGCATATTTAAACAGAATTATAATGGTAATAATACCGTTAAATATCTTATCCTTGGATAATTCACTTGAGATGAAGATAATATGGTATTCAGAACTTCTGTATAGTTAATAAATTATGTAATAAAAAAAAAAGATGACCTCTTCAAGGTACCAACTAGAGGCAAATCCGGTTTCAAAAATTTGCTGATCGAGACTTTTGGACAAATAGATCTATACGAAAAAGTGTTCACAGAAAAAAAAATATTCGTTCAAAATCTAATAATAAAGAGAAAATCATTAATGTATTGCCAAAAAGATAAAAGAAAGCAAATCATAAAATATTGTACTTAATAGGCTATGTCTATTGAACTTACAATTTATTCGAAAATATGAATACAAATTATAATAATATACTTTATGTATACTCTATCTACCTAATTATTTCCAATTAATTCTTTTTCAAATTAGCAATATTATTATCATCGTTTTTTTTTGTAGAAATATTACTCTTCTCCAAATAATGTTACATTAACGAACGAAAAGTTCCATATTCTTGCAAAGTATCATAACCGTAGAAGTATACCCATGCGAAATATAATATGATTCCTTTTTTTTTTTTTATACTATTTTTAACTACCTGTCTTTTTTTAAACATTCGAAATAATTTAAATGGCTTTATTAAATAACTACACGTTTACGTGCTACAATAATTTCGTTATTACATCTTAATTTATATACACAGGGGTTATGTATACATATTTATTCCATTATATATTACTAAAAATTTAATTAGTAACAAGAAATCGAATTTACACACATTATAAATTTCGTATATAGTTCAGGCGAAGTTGTTATAACGTATATTTTTGAGACATTCTCAAAACAAAAAACTGTACGTATATTCTAGTGAAATCTTCTAAAAATCAAAATATATGGTATAAAGTAACGGAGACCGCACACAAAACCGCAAATAAAAAGTTAGTTACCATCCGCCATACCAATGTACATAATATGTAATCAACAAATATGTGTACTTCTTACCTCTATTTATCTCGACCGTTATTCGTTATTCCTCGTTCGGGGGGTCTTGACAATGGCGTTTGCGATGTAAAAGTTTAACGTTATCACCTTATTACAATATATTGTTTCCAGACGATTACACGGCCTCAATCATTCCGCATTAATGATTTACATAGCGTGCTGTTAGATGAGTCGGTGTATTTCTCTCCCATAGGGTCAATATATTATTATTATTATAATGAGAAATTCGGTTCTACGACGACGACATGCTCGTTAAACCGAATTCAAGTCGCAGTTCACGAGAAGAATGGCCGATAAGTGAGTATACGTAAATCAGCGTAGGTACTAATAGTAATCTGGAGAAATGGGCGTCAGGAAAAGCATTTTAGAAATTATACCGACAAAGTAAGTACGTGAAGCCATGCCCGGGGCATATTGGTACCAAATCAAATTGAATTATTCGGTAACGAATAAGGGAAAAATTACCCGTAGTCGTCTGGTAAAGTGAGTAGGTACCATAAATATAATTATTATTATTATGCAGTTTTAAGCTTTTAACAGCCAAAGAATCTGAACGATTTGATTTGACTTTTGCCAAACATAATATTACAAATTATGATTGACGCCCAGGGATAAGTGAAATATATTAAGTACCCATACTCGTGTTTATACATGAATATAGTGTATGTATATTTTTTCGAAAATATTTCACCTATTATGTAAAAGTAAATGTTATTACTGGATAATTTTTGGCATTAACGCAAGATATGTTTAAAATATTTTTTAAGTGTGCTCGCATAAAATATAAACACACATGTGAATATGTGATATATGTACGGGATATTCAAAATATTTAAAAATAAATTACATAGGTTCAACGTATGTTGGACAAAAAGTGTAATAGAAGCACACGATCCACGTAAATGTATTATATTTCTTTTCATTCATATGTAGGTATTTATAAAATTCACAGAGATAAAAACAACAAATATTTAATATTTTAATAGAATTTTATGTTTTCGTTAAAAGTGCAAAAAAAATTATTTTAACTTTATTATTTTTAAAAAATTTTATGTTTTAGGCTTTTAACCTCGTGTTTTTTTAAATAATTATTTTAATTAAAAAAAAAAAAGCCGAACATACTTGCACGATGGGTGTACTTCGCACGACGGGTGGTATTCTCTTGACGGGCGTATTAAATTTTAAAGAAACGATAAATCATTTCTTCAGTAAAACGATTCTGAACGAAGGAAGTTAATAATATAAGAAA
>JAIPRM010000102.1:59711-81721 GCA_025469315.1 Stegophylla sp. TES_Ste_2020 | reverse complement strand
TGTACAACTTTTCGTATAGAAATACTTGTCCAAAAGTTTCGATCAATAACTTTTTGAAACCGGATTTGCCTCTAGATTGTACTTTAAAAAGGTCATTTTTTGAATTTCTCAATTCTTTAATTTTTTTTTTTGGAAAAAACTACCCTAAATTTTACAAAAACGACTCGGAAACCATCATTTTTTGATCCGAATTTAATGAAAATTTAAACGTAGATAGAAAATCCTATAAAAAGATTTTGGCGCAAGAAAGTTTTGAAAATGTCAAAAAAAATTTTGGACATTTTTTGAAAAATTTTTTTTTTCTTATATTATTAACTTCCTCCGTTCAGAATCGTTTTACTGAAGTAATGATTTATCGTTTCTTTAAAATTTAATACGCTCGTCAAGAGAATACCACCCGTCGTGCGAAGTACACCCATCGTGTGTGAAGTATATCCGGCTTTTTTACCATTCTTTTTTTTTTTTTTTTATAAATATATTTGTTGAAAAGAAAACGAAGAAAAAACGAACAATGCAAATTATTTAGATTATTTTTTTTATTTTCCGAAAATGACGGAACTGAATTTAATTTGCAGCAGTACGTCTACTATACTTGTGTTTATTATTGATTTGGCGTTTCTATAATAATTTATCCGATCCGTTCGACCTGAAATGTTTCAATCCTCTTCATGCTGTTTACTACGGCAAGAAGACCTTTTGCAATCCTTCGGCGTCGTCGTCGTATTGCATTCTTCTAAACGTAATTGAAGTCTCGGAATCTGTTGACAAAAAAATACGAATAATGGGGGGGGGGAATAAAATCGTATTATAATGTATTCCGAAAATTGTTTCGAGCTGAATTCACATCGTTTTTATATTGTCCACTCATTTGGCGATTAAACGGTTATAGCAGCGGGGAAAATCGTTTCTTTGTTCTGCGAAGAATTTAAAAACGAATTAAATTACACGTTTATTTGTTTTTTATGAAATCGCTATTCGTCATTGTCTGCAGTGGGGGCGGCGCAGTTGTGCACAGGTTTTTTCGGATAGCACTTTTATTTCGACGTAGTTTGTTAATTCGATTACTGCTTTGATGCGACACAATCGGCGGGGGACTCGATCATTATTGCCGACTTCGGGGAAGGTGAGTCGACGACAAGTTATTTACCCTCCAGAAATGGCGCGTAATAAAACCGAAATTTCGTTACGTGCAGGGTTGTATATAATACGATTGCTGCAGCAGGGCGTATTACTGAAAATTATTGTGAACACCTCTTGGGGGGGGGGGAACAAATAAGGGTCAAAACCAAATCGATACCCGCTCATTCGCTTCGAATTTTCATTAATATAGGCGATTTCAAAGTAAAAAAAAAGACCGGGCGTACTTTGCACTGTGGATATACTTAGCTTTCCGGGCGGGGTATTTTTGGTGGGCGTGTTGAATTTCAAAGAAAAGATAAATAATTTCTTCAATGCAACAATCCTGAACAGAGTCTGATACAAATTTTATGATAACATTTATTGAGTATTGACATAAATAAAAACATTTCCGGAAATTTTTTTGAACTCTTTTTTTTTTTTCATCAATTTATTTTTATTTTTTTGTTTACCTTCCTCAGTATACTGAAATGTAAAACGGACAGAATAAAAAATCATTTTTATTTTTTTTTTTTGTTATCATAACAAACTTTATGATTTTCAAGTAAAATTGTCTCGAATAATTGAAGCTGAAAATCGTCTTCTTGAAGAAATAATTTACATTGTTTGTTTAAATTTACATTGTTTTTTTAATTCAATACACCTACAAGGGTATTCCACTCGAGGAGCGAAAAATACCCCAAATACGTCCTTTTTTTTTTTTTTTACAATTTTTATGTTGGTCTTCGCACCGCTGTCATTGTTACGTTCTCAATCGCACCAAAGTCGGTGAAAGTTTTTATTTTGTTTAACATTGTGTGCAAGATATTATTGGTAGCTCACGTATTATTGGAGTTTTAAAGTCATAATGACGCTTTTCGACAAACGCGAAGTCTACAATAAATATTGTTAGCTTACGTTTATGATATAATTACCTATTTTTAGATTCTAAACGAAGTGAAGAAGCTAGTGTTTTTACAATGATGATTTTTTTTTTTCTGTGTACAACTTTTCGTATGGAAATACTTGTCTAAAAGTATTGAAACCGTTTTTGCCTCTAGATGGTACTTTAAGGAGGTTATTTTTTGAATTTCTCAATTCTTCATTTTTTTTTTGGAAAAAACTACCCAAAGTTTGATAAAAACGACTCGGAAACCATCATTTTTTTTATCCGAACTGTATGAAAATTTAAACATAGATAGAAAATAATATAAGAAAGATTTTGGCGCAAGAAAATTTTGGACATTTTTCTAACATTTGTTTTTCTTATTTATTTCTTACATTATTAACTTTCTTCGTTTAGAATCGTTTTATTGAAGAAATGATTTATCGTTTCTTTAGAATTCAATATACCACCCGTCTTGCTAAGAACACCCATCGTGCGAAGTATGTCCGCTTTTTTTTACATGCATAATATATTCATAATAGACATTTCCATGATTATTGTTTGTGTATCGATGAAACGGGCCTCATATCTGAGATGACCATCGAGTACCCTTTGAAAAAAAAGCCAAAAAACAAAATAAAACGAAAAGAAGCTGAGGAGGGAGGTTTTTCATGGGAAAACAGGAGGCCATTTATAGTGCACCCTTTTCAGTCAGGTAAACTAGTGTGGAGATTACAATGAAGTCGTTCCAAAAAAAAGAAAAAGAAGAGATATTTCGAGTAGGCGTTTGTGCTCGTGGTCGTAACAACGTGCGCAGTGTTCCGCAAGGTTCGATATGAATATAATATTACGATCGCGAGTAATAACGCGTAATGTACGAGAAAATACGTTTCCAAACTGTATATTATTAGAAAACGTCTGCGTGAACCGCGTGCTGCGTATGTCGGTGTAATGTGAAAAACGTCGACCGCGTGCTACGCGTACAATCCAAACGGAACACAGCGCTAAATCGCATTATAGACTGTTTATTTCCGAAACAATATTCGAAAATAAAAAACCTCGAGAAACGGAAATAAGAAACGGAAATGACGTTGTTATTAACGTCTTGTGCGCGAGTATACGCGAACGGAAGCGCGGGGGGAAAAATTGGTATCCGCGCTCAAGTAGTGAATTTTTGACTTTCCCCCCCTCCCTTCCCCTTACGTCGAGATCGCATCTCATTGCTATATTATGTGTATGTAATGTTAATTTCTCAAATTAACGTACGACAAGCGATCGGGGCGTGAAAGTCTACTTCAAAAGATATTGTGAACGGTATCGTACTTAAACGATCGTCATTATCGCGTTCATTAGAGTTTATAAGCGCTGCAATATCCGTCTAGACTCTATTGATCAGTAATTAGACACCTCCCCCCCGCCCCGAATGTACAAAGCTTTAGCGCCAAAATTAGAAGAGGGGAGAGCGGTGTGCCGTCATTAAGTCGACCTTTAAATATTTAGCGACTCAAAGGGTCAACCGTTGCAAATTCCGAAATCATATTATTTTGATTTCCAGGAATAAACGTTTCACACCATGTATTTCATTAATATTATCGACTACGTATACTATTTATAGTTAACGGGGGGGGGGAACACAGATCGTATACGTATTATTTTATAAACAATTTATGGCATGTATGGGGACGCTGTGATAAAAATTAACTGCAATATGTCACATTTAAATTTTTTTGAAAACTAGATTTTTCCGAAAATATATTTTGTACCTGGTGGGGCGCCCTTTTCCTTCCACGATTATTCCGATATAAAATGTGAATAAAATGTGCTTTAGCCAATATATAGTATGATAATATTAATTTCATAAAAACTAATTATGTGCAAAATTCATCATTCAAATTTCACAAATCTGTCCAAGAAAAAAAAAATTATTTGAGTTGGATAGTTAAATAACAGATAATATGCATAATATGAAGATGAAAAGCGGGCAGCGGTGTACATTTTTTGAAATAATACTCATCAAAAGCTCATAATAATATTGTTCACCGCGCCAACACTGTCGTTACTCTTAACTGTAGTTACTCTACTCTAACTAAAATTTTTTTATTTTTCTTATTCTAGGCCATTTAGGTCCATTGCCGAATTCAATATCTACCTCCACTCTTTTCTGTGTTTCGCCATTTCTTTCATTTCATTTCTTCCAGCGTCTTGAGGGTTTCCTTGACTCGGTCCTCCCATCGTTGCCTAGGCTTAGGTCGACTTTTGTTCAGTTTCCATCGTTTGTGATGGTCAATATAAATCGCTCTTTTGCTCTTCAGACGTGTCCGGTCCATCTTGTTCCCAGGGTTTTGAGTGTAATACCTCTATATTGGACTCATTAAATAGATTATTTAGTTCTCCGTTCGATCTAATTTCGTAGCCAACTTCATCGTGCATCCTTTTCGGTTCAAAAATTCTTTGCAGGATTTCCCTTTCGAAAATCATTAATTTTTTTACTTCAGATTTGGTAGATGCTCGTGCTCCAAAGACACGTAGTACAACATATTGGTCAAACGAGGGTCTTATCTTATTTTTGTTCTTCTTTGTGATTTTTTAGATTTTTCTTAATTGGACCAATGAATTTGATAGATAATAAAAGATGGAAGACAATGGCGTTATAAATCTACGTTTTCATATTAACCAGTTAAAGCTATTTTACGATTTTTACCACTTTGACCGTGCATCAATTCGCGCGAATATCGTCCGCCTTCGAATTCACTTCGAAATCACGCGCGTGCGCACACTCTACGCGGCAGATGTTATCCCGAAAAGTTTTCATTTTTTTTTTTTTTCATTTTATTCCCAGTTTTTAATTCCCACGAAAACCCGTCGCGTATATTACAATATAATATTCGTGAGACCGCGCGTCGTTGTCGTCGTCGTTTCTCTTATTTTATTTACGGCCTCACACACACACACACACACACACATACATATGCACACACGCATACGAATCTCGTGACTTTTCCCGTCCCCCGAGTTTTTCTTCGAATATTCTAATGTAGTCAACCCTCTCCGCCGCCGCCGACCCTACGCGAGCGGGATACTCGCAGGCATCCATCCAAAAACAAGAAAGAGGTGGTTTTGAATCTGGGGCGATATTTTTTCAAACGGTGCTGCTACACACCACCGCACGGCGCGGTACACGCGATGTGTGAATTATTCGGTACGGCCTTTACCCTGTCCGCGCTGCTCGGCTAATCTGTCTCCGTTTATTTACGCGCAGAACAAACGTTCACCTCCCCCCCCCCCGGCCCCAGCCCCAAGTAGTAAAACTCTCCGGCGGCTACGGTAAGATTTATCGGAGTTGCGCGTGCAGTTCAAACCGTCGTCGGATCCTCGTGCGGTTTAGGAGGCGGTGGTGATGGTAGAACAACAAAACGAAAACGCGTTTCTCCGGTTCGGGTTAAATTAAAAAATTTTCAAAAAGAAAAAAAAAACCACACGACATTTCACCAAACGAAATGTTTGACAAATGAACGAATAATCCGACGTACCTATGGAGTGAGAGAGAGAGAGAGGGGGAGCGGAGGAGAGGGCAGCTTCGACGCGGATTTAAATCGAGAGGCTTGTGATTTATTCGGCGCGCGGAGAAAAAACTTGATCCGAACGCGCGCGCGCGCGCGCGATGACAGCCAGTTAGAATTTATGATACTGTTCGCGTGTGTGTGTTTTTTTTTTAACGTACGGTTAAGTTGAGTTCTCTCGCGAGCGGGCGCGATATTATTTTTTCGTAAACTCGAAAAACGCCGCGGTGAGAAATAACATACGCATTGTAAATTACGAATTTACTACTCTCCTTATTCTGGCCTCCGCGTTCGAGGAATATTATTCGATCATATCGCTATCGTTTTCACGGAGCAAGTCGGAATACAGGTACGTGGCTGAGGGGAGGTCACCCTCGACCCTCGATTTTGTTGACGTATTTAGGGTTAAAAATTAAACGTTTAATAAATCTCGAGTCGAACAAAAACCGTTTTGATTACGAGAAAGAATACGAATTTCAAATAATTTTGATTTTATATGTTTTTAATTGTTCTTCACATGACAATTATCGAAATTATTATCAAGTACTTTGTAAAAAGTGGTATTTTGATACCCATGTGTGCCCTATTCCAGTGACGAATTGAAGTTGTCGGTGATGAAAGTAAGAATTAAAATATTAAAACAAAAATTCAGTACAGAAGCCACGTGTTAAATTGGAGTGAGTATAGAAATATTGCTATGAAATTATGAACGTATAAAATGTTTGAAATACGACTACTTATTTGTTGTTTTCAAATTTCAAAAAACATGATAACAATGCGGTTGTCTTGTGTTTTTCTTTCATCACGGGATACATTTAAGTTTCGTTAACATTTCCAATCCGAGAATTTGATTTTGGCTACCCTAGCTGTAAATTCTTAGCCTCGTCCCTGTCGGAATAGCTTTAATAGAAAGAATAGAAAATAGAAGAAAAATATAAATAAAAAAAATATGCAAAACTCTTGTGTACCTTTTTTGATATTTATAAATTACCGTCCATTTAAAATCTGTTACTCGTATTTTTCGAGGTTTCATTGGACTTACATTGGTAAATTTTCGAAACTGGCGTTTTTTTACACATACAATTATTTGAGTTTTAAAATTATTTGGACTACTTTGAATTTTATGAAGCCTGCGAAATAAAACATGAGGATATTACTTTGTATCAAAGAGTACGGGGTGAATGTGTACCAGGGAAAAACTTAAATTAATTGAAAATCAAAAATTATAATTAATTTATATTTACAATATTATAATTTATTTTAAACGTAATTTGGTGAAATTGCTTCAAAAGAACGCCAGTAATCGTTTGCTTTACGGCGTAATAAAGTTCTTTGAAATCGCGTTTCACCCTTAGTCGTCTATCAATTGTCAAATACCGGTACTTTAGTCAATTATGGGTATATTTTGATTTTATAATGAGCTTATACATTATTGTATAATGGGATTAGTGTAGTGAGTATAGAGAGTTTACGTTATTACATACCAAAAATAATTATTAATTAAAAACGTATTAAAAGTCTAAAAGGACTGTAGCCTTTTTAGATTCTGAGTGGAGTGAAGAAGCAAGTGTTTTATAACAATGTTTTTTTATTTTTACTGTGAACTTTTATTCACCGAGGTGAACATTTTTTCACCTCGGTTATCCCAAGGAGGGACGATCATCCCTTCACCCTCGCCCCCCCTCCCTATTTGAAATACGCCCTTGATGTGTCCTTTCGGAGAGTTATATAATATTAATAGTATTGTGTTTCTGCCTTTTTATTAATCACAGGTGTCGTGGATGCGGTCTCGCGATTTGCACATACTCACGTCCGGACCGTTTTTGTTCACGAACGACGGTCGATTCGGCATTCAACATCCGTTCAAGGACTCGGCCGTGTGGAACTTACAGATCAAAGACGTGTCGCCGAAAGACATGGGCTCTTACGAATGTCAGGTGAACGCCGAGCCGAAAGTCAAGTTCCTGGTCAACCTCACTGTTTTCGGTAAGCGTTTTTTAAGAAAAAACTAGAAAATAAAAAACTCTCCCTCGTCGTATACGCCGCGCCGGGACGGAGGATGCTCTTTGAAATTAGTTTCGTATAATTAAATTTTGAAACTACGAGTCGTACGGCGGCGGAATTCGGGGTCGGTTTTCCTACTTATATCTTTAGGCCGATGCGGTTCGACTGAATAGTTTAGTGATTTGCTGGGGTACGGTATTTTCAAATTTTTCTTGGGGGGGGGTCTAACATTTTAAAATTGTTACTTCTCATCTACAAAGATGTTGAAAAAAACTCTTGGATGTATTTTACTATAATACCAATTAATATTTCTAAATATTTATACATTTATATGTATATATGTATAAATATATTAAATAATTGTAAAACTATTGGCTTCTTCACTCCTCCTAGAATCTAAAATTAAAATAACAACATTTACTTATTAAAAAAAAATCTCGATTTTTGTGCTGCACACTTTTTATACTTTTTAATAATTTATAAATCAACACTTTTCTGGATTAGATTCACATTGCTAGAGATCTAAGTCTTCGGTGTAATAATTAATTTATATAACGATATTATCAGGTGTAATGAAATTAATAAGAACGCTGAAAAAAGAGGAAAAATATTTTATTTTTTAATTTATTTGTAATACCTAATTTAAAATTCTTCTTAAAAATTATTCTAAAGTAAGATGAAAAATATGAGACGGTTTTTCTTTTTGATTTCAAATTGATGATGTTTATAGATCACAATATCATATTACGAGTATGTATTACTAATAACGAGGGTAGCAAAGTGTTCAGAAAAAGTGTCAAACAAGTAGTCTTGTTTTAAACATTTTTTTAAATCAAAGTTTAAACCGTTTAAAACTGTATTTAAAAATAACTAATTTACGCTTAAAAACATAAAGTCTTCTTGTCCGAGAAATGTGAAACGTACCTTTGGATAGATCAGTGAAAAAATTGAATTTACCCATAATCTTATTCAAACTCTGTGTCAAATTCTACCTTATTGCGTTTTAAAGTTTTTAATTATTTCATATAAAAGTTATCGCACAACTGTAAAATATAGATGAAACGCTGTACAAACTACCATTGTGCTGGTCAAAATAAAAAGGCCTTATTGTAATGCAATTGGTTGTTGTTTTCATTATTAAGATTTCCTTTTGTAACAATATTTTTTTATTATATGATTTTATTTTATTTTTCTTACAGACTATATTTTATTATGTTTGTTAGGGTAAAAACGTAATATTTACAAATTATTTAAACTGCATTCTGTTTTGTAATATTATTGTTTAACCATTTTTTTTAAAAATAATATTTCTAAATTACTATACAAATTTTCTGCATACCTATTTAGAAGATAATAAAAAAAAAGAAAACTGCTTAAAACATACATAATAATCATAGTTTTAAACGAATAAAACATATTATTGTGTTTGTATTTCTTCTAGTCCAGCTATTGATATTATTTTATTGCATATTTCAAATTTTGGTCATCCACTGCAGTAAATTAATTGTATAATTTATTTAAATTAGTAATATTGGAATATTAATTGGGTTATTCGGCTTAAATTGATCCCTCGGTCCGAATTTTTTTTTTTAATCAATAAGCCACTGAAGTCGTTTACCGAAAATAAATACAATTTTAGGATAATGTAGTGAATTATTAACCGATCGAGGGTCGTTATTTGAATATCTCGCTAATTTTCATTTGATTGTCAATTAAGCCTAGGTGCAGAGTTTAGCATAATTGGCATAATATAAGTTTTTAAGCAATAGGTTTTTATTAAAATTTGTTTTCGCTTTTTATCGAATAGAAATTTATGTAATTCATAATATTTTCTGTTTTTAATTTTTTTTTTCCAAAAAAATGTATATTATCAGGACACGGTCATGTTTTGTTATGAATGTTATGACAGTAAAATTGTTAACTAAAATGTGGAAAAGATCAAAACATTTTATTGAATTACTGTGTTGTTTTAATATATCACACGTCATATGGTATTAAATTAAAAAATAGTATTAAAAACCGAAAAACAATAATAAAAGGGCAAACGAATCTTTTAATTTGTTTTCATGCGAACACTATATTTTAATATCAAACGTTTTATCGTTGTTAATATAGATTCGTGTTACTGTCATCATTATGACTTTTTCATAGTATTTTTCTTTTGGTCGTGTACATTGCAGACCAAATTATAAATTCGTTTGGGTATGCCATAGAAGCAGTTTATGAAGTATGAAGTATTTTGCATATTTTTGCATATTTAACGATTTTTATGAATAAATGCATATTTTGAAAAAAAAAAAAAATTAAATAAGTGCATTTTTCGAGATGAAAAAAATTTACAAATACATTTTAAAATCAAAAAAATTATTTTAGGAATACTTGGAAACACTGGGAGTTTCGTGCCCCTATCATCTAAATCGAAGGGAGAAGGGGAAAAACTACGCTGACTCATCATTAGACGTGTTGTCTTTGCGTCTTAATTAGTTGTAATTGTATTTGGCGTTTTTTAATTACAACTTGGAATCTGGTGTTATATTCATCGAATAAAGTTCACATCTAATGCAGCGAATTGTGATTGTCGTTAATGAAATCAGTAAAGTCAGCGTGGGAGTATCTTTCGACGTTTCTGTCCGTGTTTAGGAATTTCGGCTATCTCCCAAAAAGTTCGATTACCTACCCCCACCATGTGTACCTTAACATTTGGCGCCTACTCTGACGTGAAATATTAACGTTATTACGGTATTAATTATTACCGCATACCACCGTCGGTTTTGTTCGGAGCGATGAAACTATTGTTGGGGTCACACGAACCGTAGCGATAAAACGTCGTTATGCGTGGGATGAAACCTCAAAATGCGCCCCGGCTTATGTTATATTTAGGATCGTTCACAAGGGCTCGTATCAACCCTTTTCGGATTTTTTATTTTATTTTATAAACAATTCGGACAGATTTCGCTCTAATTTCACTAATTGTGTTATAGAAAAAATCATTTTGATTTTTATTTATTTTTTTATAATGTTTTCGCCTTTTAAAATAGAGCCGTTGGGTCGCAGGTTGATATTGGTTTGTAAAGATGATCTATTCAATAACAGAAAAGAAAGCCTGACATACTTCGCACTACGGGTATTCTTCGGCGGTTCTCGAGTTGGGTGCTCTTGGTGGCCTGGTTCGTGTATTAGATTTTAAAGTTAATTAAACTATTATTGAGTATTACGCGATAATATGATTAAAAAATGAACATTTATCTACTATTGTGTTACCGTATGGTTATCATATTCAAACAGATTAATCGGTTGCTATCAAATTTTCTATAAAAGCAAAATATATACAATCATAGAGAAATAAAATAATCCAAAAACACATTTTATGCTGTGTCAACACTTTGAAAAAATATGAATTTCAAAAAATGACGTTTTTAAAGTACCATCTAGACTAGTGGTTCTCAACGGGGGCAATACAATCTCCTAGTGGATGGTGAAGAGGTTCTGAGGGGCGAAGAATATGTTTTGGATTATAGGGGGGTGGTCAGCAATCCTTGGATGGTAGGGTAGTGTTGAGAATAATAATATATATTTACATTAAAGCCAAAATATTGAAGAAAAATAAAAACTGAAAAACAGATACTCTGTTGAACGACGCTTCATTTCTTATCTGTAATTTTATTTTTTCTGAATGTTTTCAATAAACATTGAAACAGCAGATTAACAAATTTAAGAATTGATTGGAAATTCAACTAATGAGATATGAAAAGCTTCTTTATGAATACCAATTGTATACATGTATGTTCTATTTAGTTTTAATTTATACACTTTTCAAATAGTACATCTTTTTTTTTTTTCTTAAGGGAGGCGTTGAAAAATATTTTGATTTTCAGGGGTGAGAAGTGGTGACTTTAAAATTTTTTAGAATCACTGATATAGACTCTGAAGCCAAATTTTCATGTTAAATGTGCTGGTCAAAACTTTTGCTCAAACATTTTATGTATATATCTATATGTGATAAATGCGATTAATAATTATATACATATGTATGCAATAGTCAACTTAACTCGAGTCATCGTAAATATTCTATCCCAGTTGTAATATTTAATAAATGTATCGAGTAAAAGTTACATATTAATTGCGTACAACGAGTGATCCGAGACGTTCTACGCTGTACTCTTTATGAAACAATCGTGACTGAAATTAAATTTTTTTTCGACCACATTAAAATATTAAAATCGATATCCTAGTGAATAATTCAATATCCGCATACTCACTCATTCTCTATTTCTCTCTCTCTCTCTCTCTCTCTCTCTATATATATATATATATGCATCAAGTTAATTAATATTCAATAATAAATTATCGCGCGCGTTTAGAGTGCACGTAATAAACAACTCCGTTAATTTGGCACATGAATCATATATGAATATTTGATTGGTGTCCACTGACAGACGTACATAATATTCAATAGGGATACCGATATCCGAACAATTCAATAGCGTTTTAGCGAACAAACGATTTATTAGCATAATCGATTAAATACGTATTTTTAAATATTATATTATACTAACACCATGGAAATAGATTACGATGCCATTTAAGGGACCGAGAAAAATGAATTGCAATGACGAACACTTGAGAAACTTTATACAGCGTAGTATTCAATATCATCGGCGATTGGACGTGTGTAAATTTTAATATCACAGATATTTTGGTAGTCCAAATGTCGTAAAGTAATTGCTGTTTCTTGGAGATTATTAACTAATAATAATAATAATAAAAAAAAGGAAATTTTTCTTTTTCTTCGTTCATGTTGCTTTCTCATACTTATTTTTATTTAGTTTTTAATCTCAATACATTTCTTATACAACGAGCGTTGTACATAGATAAAATTTGACTAAAAAAACTTGAATTCATATTAGATAATCATTGAAAATTTATCTTAGAAAAGTCAATACATAACATATTAAATATTCATTTTTAGAATCTAAATAATAGCAAAAAGATAATCATATTTATCTAGATAAAAACAAAACATTTGAAAAACTTAACACTATTTCAATTTGCATTTGTAAAATTATTATTTTACTATAAATTAACTAATAATATTGAGTATTTGACTCTAATAATATTGGATTTAAAACAGTCTTTGTTTATTTTTCTAATTTGGTGGCGAAAAAATAAGTACCTTCTACTCATTCTCATTTATTTATTTTTGAGTTGTAATATATATTCATTATATATATTTTTTAGATGTCTATATAAACTGTAAGTTTCCATTTTTACACTCGTAAAAATGTATCTAAGCTAATAAAATATGTAGATGTTTACAAATAGAAATCGAAAGTAAAAACGAAATCAATTACCAAACTCGAAATATTTACCTTTCACCTCCTCGAAATTACGAATAACGATTTAAAAATTACTGTTTTTCAGCATTATTTTATGTTTCTGGAAAGGTCTTTTAAAAATTACTCGCATGTTATGAGATAAATAGATTTCTATCGATTTTTCTCGATTTGAATCACATTCATGATGAACAGTGTCGGGAATCCCTTTTTTTTCATGTATAAAAAGCATTCCGAGTCGTTTTTGTCAAATTTTGGGTAGTTTTTTTCAAAAAAAAAATTGAAGAATTGAGAAATTAAAAAAATGACCTCTTTAAAGTACAATCTAGAGGCAAATCCGGTTTCAAAAAGTTATTGATCGAAACTTTTGGATAAGTATTTCTATACGAAAAGTTGTACACAGAAAAAAAAAGCAAAAAAAGAAAAAATTAAAAATTAAAAAATTAAAAAATTAAAAAATTAAAAAAAATAAACATCATTGTAAAACACTAGCTTCTTCACTTCATTCAGAATCTAAAAATAAAAGAATATTCATACGATCTTTGTATGAACGTCATAATAATAAACGATTTAAATTAGCGTGTAAACCTTTGGATTTTTGCCGGACCTTCAACATTTGAGGTCGTCGGATCCAGTTTAATCACTTTGATAACGTCATAAACGATTTCTACTGTACACACATGTCGCGTGGTAAATTTAGTATGACCAAAAACGAGTTGAAAAAGAGAAAAACAAAAAATATTTAAGATCTGTAGATTATATTCAAGTGGGCTAGAGCCGTTTTTGTTCGACGCATATTCGTATTAAATGTCTCGGAAAAAAATCAACCACCGACCTTGTTACGATTATTTTTCAAAGAGAAATAAATGTAATTAAAAACTCGCGCGAATTTTCGTCTAATTTAATGTGCGCACGCATTTTTCACGAAAATTTTTATTCCCCACCGAAACTCGAGTTGGCCGACTTCCAGCGCAAACGGTGCGCACAAGATGTTCTCCAGATAACAATAATAATCTCGCGTTTAGATTTTTGGTTTTAACTGTCGTCACCGAATAATAATGATAGTAATAAAAAACTATGATTTTCATAAATAAAGAGGAGGGGGGGAAATTAATTTATTTCACGATGATATCGCGTAACGATATAATATTATTATTATTGTTCTCGACAACGACGACGACGGTTTCTTTTGTGGAAAGTTCCCCCTCCCCCGATTATAACTTTATTAAATATTTATCAAGTTAAAAATGACCTCTGCGGGGGCACTTGGCCGTATTGGCGAATATCAATCTCCTCCGTGTGTTTGTTTTTTGAATTTTCCTACACACACACACACTCGTTTATTATTGAAAATGCAAAATCTCCGTAAACATTTTTACCATTGTACACGTGACAATAGGTCATTCGTTTTGCACTTAGAATTTGTGTGTGTGTGTGTACTTATAGTCATGCATTATTAACTTTGGCCGTCTAAAAAACACCGAAACGTTTCAAAAGTACAATATTTTGGTAGAATTTTTTTGGATAAATAAACAAATAAAGTCAATCAGATAATGGCGTAAGAGTTGTTGGGTTGGGGGTTGGGGGAGATTGGACACTTCACTCGTCTGACACTGTGTTGATGGTGAGAGTATAAGAATATAGGCGATTTTTACGATTGGCTTACTAGTAGTGATTGTAATGTTGTGTGATTTTAAAGTGGGGAGTTTTTATATCTAATACGGTTTTGACTTTTGAATTCTATGTACGCCCAAAATGTATTTATTTATTTTATTTTTACAAGATTCACCGCTTAATATGGTAGTATAGTTCTTATTACGACAAATCACAGGTTTACATATCATTTGGCAATTTATTATTTTAAGAGCTGAATATTTTACACTAACTTAGTCGCGTATTTAATAGCTGTCAACTTGAATTTACATTTTTATCGAAATCGGTTAGATTAATAATCTAAGTACAAGAGGTTAGGTAAAAATGTAAATGTAAAATCAGAATGGATGATGGATGATTTTTTTCGAGTTATTTAATTGATTTTAATTATTTCGTTATAATCTTAACTTTAACTTAATTGCTAATAAAGTCAGCAGGACACGAGTGATCAAATAGATTTTTATCGTTATTTAATACTATTTCTTTTAATTTATAAATGATTGCCCATAGGTACAAAATTATTTTTATATTTGAAAATAAACAAAAAGACTTAAAAAAAAACCTTTGGACCTGTAATGGGGCAGGTAGTGATAGGGTATGGCAGAACAATAACAGGTTTTTAATGATAGTTTCAACTTTATACTATATTAAAACAAGGGTGACCGGCCTTGCCTGTTGAGGGTTACATTTTACAATTAGATATATTTTATATTTACAATTAGACTATTCCGGGGAAAATCAAACGATTTACCATGTTTCTATGGTCTTTGGACGAGCCGATCGCCAAAGTTCACGTGAAAGTGAGTGTACTACGCGTTTGTAAATATACATGTCAACTTAACACGAAGAATACCTAGAACACGACGCGCGCACGCGCAATGCGTCGTCGTCGTTTGACCGATGTGCCGCGTGCGCGTTCGATCCGTCGTCGTCGGCCGCGAATGTGTCAAAACGAGATAATATATAATAAAATATTAACAATAGTAAATGGATAAATATTTTTCCGGAGCGTTTGTGCGATGATAAATAATGCCGAGTGGATTTCACACGATCGTTTTGATTGAATAATTTATAAACAGAAAGAGAGAAAAAAAGAACGCTGAAAAAACAATTTCCAAAACCAATACCCCGAGCGAGTGTACGGAAAAGGATGGCGGGGGGGGGTGGGGAGTGTATTATATGGCGTTCGCTCGTCGAGGTTCTGTTGTTGTTTTTCGACGGATAAAATCACGATTATGACTTCTTCGGTTCGAAAAACAAAATGTTTTATTTACTCGATATTATTATATTATTATTAAAATATCTAATGCGTATTTTTCATTTTTTTTTTTTTTTTTCCAGAGTCCGACGTTATGATCGGTGACATGGGAGAAGCCAGCGTCGGTAAGTTTATGTTGTTATTAACATTTGCCACTAATGTTTCATCGTTATTTTTGACCGGGGCATTGTAGTTTTTAAATTCGTATTTTCAACAGACGATTTTATTCGTACCGCTGTCGTCCCATCATAATACGGGCATATCGACCCGAAAATATTTTACCAATGAACTCGTTTCCGCTTAAATTCGCGCGCGCGACAACGACAGAATTAATCTAAATTAACGCTCACGAGTTTGACGACATCGGTCTGAAATGGTTTTTCGTCGTTCTCGTAATATCATTATATTATCCTGTTGTCGGATTAAGATTGTACGTGCAAGGCGAGCAGTAATTTGATTTCTCAAATCTATTCAACCGTTATTATATGAAACACCCGCTTTTTTCACCGAAAAATGTAATATATTGTATAATATATGTAAAATGTATATTAAATAAAACTCACAAAAACGATTCTCATAAATAAATAAACGTTAACTACTAGTTTCGGTTCTTAGTCATCTTCGGGTAACATAAAATAATAATATTTTTTTGTATTTAACACGAAGATGGGGCTAAGAACCGAAACTATTTGTTACCATTTATTTACTAAACTCTTAGTTGTGATTTTTAAATAACGAAAATAATATATTATAATTAAATATTTATAAGCTAATTATTACCATACGGGATGATTAAATCAATGTAATACTGAAACTTGCAATCATATTATTTCTAGATGTATTTAACTTTTTTGAAAATTTAAGATCACATTTAAGTCATGACCTTCAGTTTGTGAATCTCTGGTCCAAAGACAATTTTTAACTATTCAATGAATACAATAATATTAGTTCAGTTATATTTATCAAAGTTACATTATAAATAACATACGAATAATGAGAGGGGAGAGGAAACAAAGGTAGATACACAGAGAGAGACAGAGCGAGATAATTGCTCACCAACAAAATATATCGAAAATTAAAAATAAAAATAAGGAACAAATCTTTTAGTTATAATAAACCAGATTAAGCAATATAGCAATATATTTTAAAATTCATCATACGATTTTTCCCCTTTTGTACTAATTATGAGTAATTAAATTACCTTTTTTTTTTTGGTGGCAGGGGGCTATCGCTCCTATCACCCTCTCCTATAAAACAACGAACATTATTAGCCTATTGATTATTTATTAGCCTGATAAAATAACGAAGTTTTATGACAAACAGACTTGTCATAAATATTTTCACCCAATAATTTTCACCCAATATTCACAAATAATTGTCGACAATTAAATTCAGTCTCACGTCCCTACCCCCCCCCACCCCCCACGAAACGTTCAACATCCCCTTTCCCTGTGGCCTGGTAAACACTGATCTGAATCTCTGAACCTCTCGGTATTCCACCGGAATCGTTTAAACGTGCGAATAATAATTATTTCTATTTCGGAAACGAAATTATTGTCGGAAACGTTTTGCGAAATTCACGGGAAACGACGACGACGCCACCGCCGCCGGTAAATCGTTTATTGTTCGTGATTTATTATTATTCGCGCGTTCGAGTGGATTGGATTCCTCCGAAAATTCTGATCGCTTAGGATCGTTATTGGATTCGACAAGTGTTCGGCGAACTCGGAAAAAAAAAAAAAACACGTCTCTTCGTCGGATGCTATCGCGTTTGAGCTGAAAACATTAAGGACACTGGCCCGCGTCATAAGAATTCGGATCTTATGTTAGTGTACAGTCGAAGGAGACACGGTCAATGTTCGAATAAGAAAACAATTTTTCTCCGGAGAGCGCGGCAAAAGAACTGAAACGTTTTATAAAGCCGGAAAAGTCTTTTAAAAACGGTTTCGAATCCTACGGAAACAGGAAACCACATAAAATGGTTTATATACGTGTGTATGTGTATGTATATATACTAACCAGGTACCCCGTTATTGTGTGCATACAGGGTGATAACTATAGACTTGAACTTTTTCCGTTTTCATTTTTCGAAATTCTGTGTTTATATTTCAAAACGTCTTTGTGCTAGGAGTTGTGTGTCCCGTTCATTAATATAATATTTATTTTTTAAAACTTTTTTACAAAACTTACAGGCGAAATAACACGAATACATTGATTTAAGTACACGGCGCGAGTGATTCGAGTAACTCTGATTGTTATATCATAATAATTATTGACAAAGACGATTTTTGAAAAAAACGACAAATTTTGAGACAGTATTTTGGGAACTCGTCGTAAAGCTCAACTCGTTTCCAGGGTATCGTTGTACACGAATATTGTTTTGAAATCCGAAACGAAAAACGATTCTCAGCGCAGTTCCGCGTATTACAGAGTCCCCATAAGATGTTTTGGAATTTTGAAGTGTTCACAAAAACAGTGTTCGGCTTAAAGTTTACAGAAATTTTCGAATAAAGTAAAACGCACGAACAATATTGTTTTCAAGTATCTCATCTTAACGCGGTCTATATTTATAATAATATGCACTTAAATTAAGCGGTGTAAAAAAAGGTTTGAGGTTAATTTTTTATGTAAGTATAACAAGGCGTTAAAAAAAAACAAAATGAAATTTTCCTTGACAAAAATATGGTTCTTCTTATTTTTTGTTAATACTTATTACCATAGAAACATACAAATGTAATTCCATAATATTTTATTTTACTTCTGTACTATTAGCTGTATATTTAGACGGAACCATGAATTATACTGGACGTTGATGTATTGATTAATTTTTGGAAAGAAAATCGAATACGTTATTAAATATGACTATATGCAATAAATAAATGTATATTATATGATGTACAAATTTGATTTATTTTACATTCATAGTTCATCTGATGATTAAGTTTAAAATAAAAAAAATGATTATCGATTAAAAGATAATGCGATCGAGCTATGATAGATTTAAATTATTGGCTATTAAAAATGATCTTCTCCTTTGCATTCTTTAATTAATGAAATTGCTAATTAATATTGCTTAAAACGGAAATTCGCGAGAGCCAACGGATCAAATAATTTGTTTTTTTTTTCTAAACCATTGATCTTTAGTAGGTCAGGATCTTATTCCCCTGATCAGTCGGCTGGCCATAAAATTACAACACAAATTTGATCCGTTATATCACGAGTAAAACCGTTATCCTCCAAAGATAAATGTATTTATGAGTATAATATTTCAATAAAATAAACATGCTTTTAATTTAATTAATAAAAAGTGAAAGTTTCACTTTCATATAAATAATTATTTCATAATAGTGTGCAGAAAAAAAAAAAAAAGCTATGTGGTGAAATTTTTGGAGCTAATTGTATTAGAAGTCACAGACAATTCACCCTGTACGTGCTCGCGCATTGTTGTGTCGAGACTTAGATTTCCAAAAGAGCATATTATATAATAGAGGTCCGCGTGTTGTACTCGTACAACGAGTGGTTTCTATTCCTCGGATGATTTATTTCTTACATTTTTCAAGCAGGTACTTTAATAATGCATCGCTGAGCCCAGGATATTCGTAGATATTTATTTAAACTACATTTTTCTCACTTCTGTTGTTTGAAATTGAGCGTAGAATGACGCGCAGCTGTAGTGATGTTACAATGATTTTTTTATGCAAACAGTTTTTTTCGCATAGTAAAGCTTATTCAATATGTAAATTTTTATATATTTTTGAAATTGCTCTAGTTAAAACTTTAAAGAGGTAATTTTTTGAAAAATTTTCGACAAGTTTTTTTTTTTGAAAAACAAAGAAAAGAATAAATTCAAAAAAATTTGACCACTTTTTCCCATTTTGCATAACAGTAATCATGACAAGTGACTTTCATTTTAAATTTATCAATTTGTTTCATTCGATATTCCGAGATATCTGACAAGTTCCTAAACGATCAAATTATTAAAAAAAAAAAAAAATTATTAGACAAACAAGGTTTCTTTTTTTTTCAAATGAATATCAATATTTTTTATTTTTTTTTCAAAAATAAGGGAGAAAAAATGAACGAAAATAAATGCAAATATATGCGTGCTAATATGATTGTCGATCGCGAAAATTAATTAAAATTTTCCCAATTAACATTTTTCGATTATTCCAAATATCGTTTTCGATTGGTTGTGCAGTACAGTAATCGTAAATCAACCGGTCATATTTTCTTTGCTATTGTGCACTATAAAACGACATTTCTATATGCGCGTGGTGGAGGAAAAAAGAAAAATCGATTTCCTTTAGCATATTATTATCATAATATTATTTAAATATAATCGCGATGACCAAAAATGAAAATATGTTTCGATGCACGACTGCACAACCGTGCGATATAAATAATTACGATAATTAATTATTATTATTAATTATGATTTGTTCGCATGTTATGTCGTTTGGTAATTGATTTGTGACGAAGGGAAAAATAGAGAGTTCCAACATATTATAATATTATTATTGCCGCGTCGTCGTGAATATATTGTACGCGAAACGATTTAACTATCCAAAAGTGATTTACAGACACGATGCGTATAGACGATAATTTTGTGATTGATAATTAAATTAATTAGCAACTATATAGCATACGGGCATACGGCTCGTTCTTAAACGATTTTCGGTCATATCTCTGGATATAAAAATAATACCCTAGTTAAATGAGCCTTGCTTATAATAAATAATTTTATTGGAAGAGTTATATACGTATGTTATTTATGTGCTGACCTGAGATATCGTTACCGAAGTGAAAATACACTACAACAGGTTTACTAATATTCAAAAATAGCGGCTTGTTGCATTTTATTGATTTCAATTTTGAGAATAAAACTCACTGTTAAAAACTGTTATAATATGTAAATTATTTTTGGAAGTATTCACTAACTAAGAATATCATTTTCAGTTCGTATAATAGAATGTGTCTCATTTACAAGGGAAAAACATTAATTATCTTAAAACTGATTTAAGATCCTCCGTCATATAATCAAATTATTTTGTCGTGTACCGTTGTGGAGTTGTTTTAAGTTTGGCAGACACTGGTTCCTCATTACCAAGTATGACACATCAATATTAATTACGATACTATCGTAACGTCTTAAGCGATTTACAAGATTTGCGAGTCGAAGGAAAATTGTTATTTGAAGTATCGATAAAGGGATATTTTGATTCTTAGGGCGGGGACATTTTGATCGGGTTTGTAAAAAAATTTAAATGTCTGAGAGGATCAAAACTACCTCGGGACATTTTTATCAGTTTTTTAAATAATTTCAATTTTTGAGCGGAATGAAATATCCTCAACGGTGTAATATAGTTCCCCAACACTCTGATCAGAATAAAAAAATAAAAATAAATGACGGCGTCATTTATTACTGACGCCAACGGTAAAATCAAAATAAATTCGTGCCTCACATTTGAATAGTACTTAAACGAAATAAAGTATATACGATTTACGATTATCAAACTGAATGGCAAGGTCGCCATTCTGTGACGTCCAGTCCCAACGTGGACACACAAATGGCAGACTGTTTCGGATAATAAGGTCGCCAGCCACACCTCAACAATTTGGTAGACGTGTGGACTTTATTTATTAATGTATAATTGTGATTATGGACTTAAAAACGGAAATTAATGGAAGGAATAAATGAATAAAATAATGAAACCGAGACTTTGATGTATGATAATATGATTTTATTTGGTGTCGAAGAAAGCTCGGACGGGCGTAAAACTTCGACAGAGAAAAAAAAATAAAAAAAAACAAGACAAATTAACAACAATACGACATTAATGATTACTAAAATTAATAAATTAACCTCTAGAGGGGTCTCAGTGGTCGCTCGTTCACGCCACCGGGACAATTACAATAACTATAATATAATGTACAAATTTTATAGTTTGTACCGGCCAGAATACATCACGATACGTGGATATATATATATAATATGTTATTTTTATGTACATTACCTGTAACGGACGCTTCGTCCGTTACGTATGGCACACAATACCGCTGACCCCATGGATGATGTGCATCGGCGGGAAGAAATTATGGTGTCCTACTCCATAATCGTGGAAAGACACATATCACGAAAGAATTAAATACGCCGCAACGGAATTTATGTATATGTCGTCCGAGCTGTTGGAGACAAGAGA
>JAIPRM010000102.1:0-59611 GCA_025469315.1 Stegophylla sp. TES_Ste_2020 | reverse complement strand
TGAAAAAAATTTTTGGACATTTTTCGAAAATTTTTTTTTTTCTTATATTATTAATTTCCTTTGTTCAGAATCGTTTTACTGAAGAAATGATTTATCGTTTCTTTAAAATTTAATACGCCCGTCAAGAAAATACCACCCGTCGTGCGAAGTACACCCATCGTGCGAAGTATGTCCGGCTTTTTTATTATTATTGTTATTTTGTTAAAAGACGAGGATTAAATATTACTACTATACCTAGTCAGAGTCGTTTGATTGAATGATTCATTAGTTATTTAAAATACAAGACATACCACCAAGAATATTTTACTCTAGGTTCGAATAATACCCATGGTGAAAAAAAAAGATTTTGATCGGTCACACCGGATCCCCAAAACCCTTATCTAAAGTGTTATTTTTTCCGTTACCAAGTAGACCAAGAGCGCGCTTTACTCGGCAAATTTTATCGAACGCGCTAGATTTCAGTGTATAAAAGCAAAATGTCACGTTAAATTCATCTAACGAGTGTAGAAGCCGTGCGCTTTAATTTCGTACCGGAGCGACACAAAATGTGTTTTGAAAAATTGTATTACACAATAAAACGACGACGTCGAGACGTATAACGGTGCAATATCGCTCTTAAAAGTTACATTGGTGGGACGCGTACACGAAATTATTAATGCCTCGCGTTTAGTGTGCAGTGTGTGTGTGTGTTTTTCGTATTTTTCATTTTCAATCTGTTCTTTTGGAAAAAAGAAAAAACACTGTTACCGAGGCATGTCATAACGGTGCAGCAGCAGTATCGTTCGGGGTTGATTTAATAGTTATAAAACGAGTTTCAAAAAAAAAAAAGGAAAATTACAAGACTTGTAGTATAAATATTACTTCCTATCTCTAGTTCTTGGGTTTCCGTGTCGGATAAACAGATCAAAGTTTCTGAGTCTGTTTATAATGTGTAAATAAAAAGGTGGTGGGAGACAGTCGATGGGGGAAAAAAGCGAGGAGACCGAGCCCGATAGAGGGGGAGCGGAGGAGAGAGAGAGAAGGGGAGTGATGTGTACGAATGTTTACTTAAACTCGGTAGGGGCAAAAAAAAATAAAAATACATTTGACACAGTATACCGCGGTATTTTATTTCAAAAGTTAGAGCAAACAGTGATTATAAGAACTTGGCATTACTTTTATTGACTTCATACCTACGGGGGTGGAAAAAAAAAAAAAAACAAAACAATTTGTTGAATTAAATGGTATTCAAAGGAATGAGCGCAGATAGTATTTCCTGAGCGGCGGCCGCGTGATGGTGCAATTTATCCACCCACCATTTTTTTTTTACCCTCCTTACCGAATAATAATAGTTTTTGTCGACTTTAAAAAGTAAAAGTTGTTTGCAGTATACGGTAATAATACGAATATTTGCCGTATTTTATTGCTGTAATTTTCGGCAGCACACTTTCGGGGAACCGTTTACAGCCGTTCGAGGTTTTTGTTTTTTGTTTTTGTTTTTTGTTTTTTTTTTTTTTTTTATCGAAGTGTCGTCGAAAAATAGTAAAAACATTACGACGTGTATAATGTTATGTTCGCGTACCAATTGCAGTCGAAATTAAAACGGTTTTAACAACACGGGGTCGAGCGGAATTTCGAAATAACATGTAACTTGAACAGTGGCTAGAGCTGGGGATTTCTATGTTTTTTGTGTTTTATTTTCAAAAGTTGCTGCGCGATGCTTGTATGGTTAGAAGATTAGAAAGCCGAACGTGCTTCGCACCATGGGTATTCTTCATTCCTCCGGTGGGGGAAACGATAAATCATTTTTTCAATCAAAAATGATTCTGAGTAAAGCTTCAGTATTTATGTAAAACAATTTTACTTATATAAGTTTATTGATAGTGAAAAAAAAATAAAAAATAAATTTTTTGTATTTAGACAGTTTCATATTCGAGAAATCTCATTACGATATTTTCAACGATTTATATGCGCGAACGAGAATTTTTCGGACTGATTTACGTAAAATAGAAAAAAAAAACAAAACTATCGGTTTGACACTACTAAAACCATTCGTGTAGTTTTGAACAGTGTTATATTAATAATAATCGCTTCGTTTGTAAAATATATGCACGATGAAAACTCACATAAAATTTATTTGTAGAATTAGTTTCCTTATGTAAATAAAATAATATATATTCATATTTTCCTTCAAACTGAGCTGTAATAAATATTATTGTAAGGGAAATCGTTAATTTTTCATTTGTTTTAAAATGTGTTCAAAAAAAAAAAATTCTGAAAGTATTAGTTATGAAAACATTAATATCCGTAATATTAAAAAGGTTGGGAAACACTGTTTTAAATAATTGTTTCAATTTTTTTTTTTTTATGTTGCTTTCAAAGTCCTCGCGGTATGGGAAAAAAATGTACTATGTCACTATAACCATTTGATCGGGTTAGGTTAGTCTAACACAGTGTTTCCCAAACTTTTTTTACGCAACGCCCTTTTTAATGTTTAAAATCTCTCACCGTCCCCCTTGAATTAAATTTATTTTAATAAGGAACCTTTTTTTAGTCTACGTATTTTTAAAATCAAATAAAGCTATCAGCATCAATACCATAATTCCGGTCAGATAAAAATGTGTATTTATTATTAAGTATGACATCTATTTATAAGTATGTAATAACAAATTAAATATTACCTACATATTTAATAACTCGTACATTACAATTATGTAACTGCAGAATGAAAAATATTTACAATGAAACAGTTACTGCCGACTTTCACAATGCCCCTCAACCGACCTTGTAACCACAAATAAATAAACGATATTACCCACTTTGAGAAACACTGGTCTAACGTTTCAAAACCAGTGTCGCGGTGTACGTTTTGGGAACCTTTAACGTTATGATTTAATAACAACATCGGGCTCAGTGCACTGACTTTGGATTTTTGTGCGGCTTTACAATGCCGGCCATGTGCGCATGCGAGCACATGTACACTTTTTCCCAGTCACATCAGGTTGAAACATCAGGCCTACACTAGTACTACGTGATGTCTGTCATACATAATTTCGTCGTGTGACGCCTAACGAAGTTTCGCCCCGCTCGACCGTTTAATCGCCGCCGGCGGTATACGACATGTTTTGTTAATTAGAGCGATAAACCGCCGTGACGCGTCATATTTTTACATTTAGGCGCGTGAACGTTTCCGACAAGTACGTTTCAAAAAAAAAAAAAAAAACCGTCTTAAACCGGTTGGTTTGTTCGGGAGGCGGGTTTGGAGTGATCGGTCGACAGCTCTCGGCCGTCAGGACGATATATTATTGAACGTGATCTATAAGGATCGGATTTTTGTAGCACGATAAATCCTGAAAAAAGCGTTTTGAGTAGCCAGAAAAAGCAATAAGAGCAATTATTGAATTTACAAAAAAAAAACAAATGCAATTTAAACCTAAGGAACTTTTTTATTTATTTATTTATTTATTTTTTTGAAAACAAAAATGGGAAAATAGTTAAAACTTAATTTACCTTATTTTTTAAAAAAGGGCAATGACTATTTTAATTTTGTGCTATAAAATTGTATTTTTATTAAAATATATTATTTTTTGGTTTAATTAAATGATGAAAACAGAAATTGTATATCATACTATTACTTTTACAGCTATGATCAAAAACATAATTTTCGTAGAAAATACACACACACACACACACACACACACACGAGCGCGCGCGCGGTTACGACGTCGGACCGAACAATAGTCGAAAACCATCACGCGGGCACTTCGCGGGGATAAGCGAACGTGGCATACGGATTACGAGAGACGGATATCCGCGACGACGTGGGCATTCGGGTAAAATCGAAATAGACTTCGGAGATACCCGTCGTGTGAATGATCGCCGGATAAACGTCGTAAAAGCAGGAATGTTGTGTTATAATTGCCTGCCACTGGAAATTCAGACGGTTTCGGTGACTGCTAAGTGCAGGATCACAACGAACTTTGACGAACATTCGCGGTTGATATCTCTGTAATCAAATAATCGATGATATCGGTGATTACAAATTATTATTCTATTATTGTTATAGGGTGGCAATATATTAGATAATATAATACGGTTGTGTGAATGTGTGATCACACGATTTCCGCACGCATAATTCGTGTGATAACGTGATTAGTGATAACACAATTCCAGGAATTATTCCTATGACTTACCCGAACAGGAAGAGATGAGCATTGAAAAAGAAAATCCTTTTAACTGTACAATAATTATTATAATCTGTACTAATTTAGAAATAAACTTGATACATGTTTAAAAAAATGCATATTGTTGAATATGTGACGTTACATTTTATTCGTCTACAAATAAAGTTTTAAAAAAATGTTAACTCGTAGAAAAGGCAGTTCGATTTTACTACATGAAATTTCTAATTAATGAATTCTTTGTAAAGTGTCTATTAACATTGATTATAGTTTTATATGTATTTAAATAATTATAGTAGAAATTTATAGGATGGACACACCCCTTGAAAAAATCCCCGTTGCGCCATTGCCTTCCCCTTAGAAATTTCCTGGCTACGCCTTGTCTGTATACACACACACACACACACACACTTATGTGTATGTTATATATTACAGTCACGACTCTATTCGCAGTAATTCTCGGTAATCGCACGTTTCTAAGTATGTATTTTTTTTATTTTTTTTTTTTTCGAAAAACGCGATACGATAATATTATACGCCGCTTTGCCGTGCGTATGTGACGCCGCTGACGGTGTTTTGGCACGCGCGTCGAGTGCAGAGAGAAAAAAGAAATGAAAACCAAATAAATAAATAGAAAAAATAAAAAAAAAAGAGAAAGAGAAACGTTGGAAAATAAAGAAACGTACGTCGATTTTCAAAACCTCTCAGCACGCGATCTCCCTATTAACGCGCGTCGTGTTAAGTTTTTCTTTTGGTTTTTCCGTTATCTCCGCGTATTCGCGTTTTGTTCGACGACGGAAGTCCAAAAAAAAAAAAAAAAAAAAAAAAAAAAGAAGATAATATAATTTATTTTCGACTGAGATTCCGCGCGAGATAAAAGTCGTTCCCAGCGCGTCGCGCCGGCACATATTATTATCATAAGAATATTGGTCTCGCGGAGCGACCGATAAATACGACGTTCGAAACGCCGGTGGATTTCTCCGGTTCCGAAGCACAGATCAACGCGTCGGTCCGCGTGTATCAGCCGAGTGTCACCGTGTACGCGACGACGGGCGAACGTTCGCGAGAGGAACGCGAAAAATCGCGCGCGCGAACAATCGTCGACGAATAAATCACCGGCAACGCGAACGGATCGCGTCCGCGTGTACCCACGTAACGTGTATTGATAATATTCTAATAATAATACGGGCGAACGAACCGCCGCCGACGGCTTAGAGCTGAAGCGGTTTTTCGATTTTGAGGAAAAAATAATTTTTGCCAAACGTGTTTCTAGACGACATTCGGCAATCTGTTGTATTAGTATAAGGCCATTATCGGGGTTTCCACCACGTTCATACCTTTCCCTTTCACGCCAAACGGCATTTTTATAATAAAGGAAAATAAAAAGTTTCAAAGATCAATAATACTCAGTAATAAAATAAAAACCCCATTATATATGTATATAAAAATGAAATAAAATACATAAATAGCAAATTAAAATCAATGTATAGTTATTACACTACATAGTATTAAATAATAAAATAAATATAACAAAATTAAATAAATAAATAAAATAAACTCAGCCCGGAGCATTTAATTTTTTTTTTTTCCATTAACGACCGGCATATCGGTTTCAAAAATCATCAACAGGTCGAGAAAATAAAGTTAATGAAAAAAAAAAACCTGATAATTTAACCTAACCTAAACTACCCCCCATCCCGCTACCAGTGCCGTAAAAGACAATTACCATTTCCGAATTCTTTCGCCCGGAGCGTGGTAAATTACGTTTATAGACACATCCTCGAGCCTCGTGGAACGGGGGGCATCACCTGTTTCGGCCAGTGTCCTTTTCAGCCAAAATACATTTTTCTCTTTTCGGCCAATACGTTTTTCGTTAAAATGTACTATCCAATGTTTTAGCAACCAATTTTAATAGTTTTTTAAAATTATTATGGCAATTCCGTTTAGTCGATTATCGAATTGCAATCCAACGTGGGGATATTTCGGTAATGAAATGCCAAAATCGACTACACCGACGACGTAGGTGGTTATTGGTCGATTCAGCTTCGCTCCACAAAAATCAAAAATATCTCTCGGATTGCTGTGCAACGTGAATGGTAATGAAACTCCAAATGACAGAAATTATTATAAGTGTAATAGAGGAAAGCACTTGCTAAAACAACGTATGTAGATACCGTTGTCATAGATATCGTTGTTTTTTGTTGTTTATAAGTACATAAAAGTGATTTACCTAATATCACTCCTATAACGATTTACATGTAATACAGTGGAAAACTGTGTTAGAAGTGATTCCAAAACTCCAAAAATTATGTATAGTAAAATGTACCGGCCGAACTGTGTTGGAGAAGTGGCCGAAAAGGGAACGAATATTTTGACGGGAAATGGTTTCACGCGCGGAACGTCTTATCCGCATAATATACCCAGTAAAGCGGGCTGTAAACACGTCTTGTTTCTCGAGACAATAACCGAGAGCGAACGTTGTTATTACTGTTATACACATTATTGTAGCGTATAATAATATGTACACTGTTGTGTATTATTATTATTTTATTATTTTTTTTTTTTTGGGGCAATCAAATTACCGTCGTGCCAACCACCCAGACATTCAGTCCGCAGCGAAATAATTAATTATCATTTTTATTAATATATGCACGGTCACGGACTTAATTTAAAATTATTTTTCAGATAAAACGGAACGGTTTTCACGACGTCTCGCGTCTCTGACAAACTCGTCAGAAACCGCGTTTTACTGTGTATGTACTCGAGTGTAATGTCGCGCGGCCTTCGTTGTACGTTTCTTTTATTTGTCCACCGCGTTATTATTATTATTATTATTATTATACGGTCGACAGTGCGACCGGAGCATAATATAATAATAGTAATAATAATAATATCTCTTCCACGACGCTCTCTCTCAACGCTATCTTAAACCCAGTAGTTGTGGCTATAGGTACCGCGTTTTCTGTTATTATATTCGTAGTCCCTGAACTCTCTTGTCACGTCACTATTGTTATAGTTAGTAGGGTTTTTTAATATTTCATTTCAAATTTATTTTCTCGAAATATTTCATGAATGTTTCATGAAACAATATTTTATTTACGCGAAAAAAAAATCCAACACACGTAAAAAATATGAATGATATATTGTTGCCTAGTTATACCTATATTATACAGTCAGAGTGAATGAACAACAAACATTTTTAGAAATTAGAAGTGTATCTGTTGTAAGAAAATTGAAAAGGTTAAGGATTTATTACTTATTAATGAATGGCATTCGTTGATTTTTGTTTGTTATATTCTTACATAAATTGGGATAGGTAATAATTGCTGTTTTGTAGTTTTTAACTCCAAACAATTTTATGTTTATTTTAAAGCTTCTAAATGTAGATGATTATATATATATATATATATATAAATTTATATCAATTAATTTTTAACGAGACTTATGTTTGTTAATAATGTTATTTTTAAAAATTTACACTACAATAAAATTTATCTTTCGTTCATTTCTTCATTTTTGTTTCTGAATATGACCTAAGGAATATTTATCATATCTCCTCATTAAAATCATTAGTGCAACTCTGGAAACTTTTCTTTTTTTTTTGGGGGGTTAATATGTTCATTTGATTAATTTATTCCCCTCTCCAAAAAAGGCGTTACCTTATGTAATTCTCAAGGACTAACTCTCCTCTAATTGCGCCTATGACTCAAATACTACCCATAGGATCTATACCTAATATGTTAGTTTTTTAGTTATAAATAATATTATGTAAAGATCATAAAAGTAATTATTCACAATTTTTCGATTTATTGTTAAAGGTGCATTGACTTAAATAATTAATTTTTTTTGTATTCTTTAAGTGTGACTTTATCGCGTGAACCTATATTGTTTACTATAAATTTAATACATTCATGTAATTTAGATCAGCGATTTCGTTATTCAATAATTTCAATCGAAATTTTAGTTCATTTTTGTTACATACCGATTTTAGATAAGGTTAATTAAAATAAAAATCCTCCAACTCCCGTATATTCCGAATAAGGTAGTTCTTTGAACCCTAAAGAAATTATTTTGAACTGTAGATAACATTTTTGAAGTTTACTCGAAGAACTCGAGTGCCATATGAGAGAATCATATTCCAACTGTGAACGAACCAATGATCAAATATATTATAATAGTCTTAACTGTTTTATGTTTGTTTTTATGATTTGTTCTCGTTCATTTAAACATGAAATTAGCGTCTGTGCAAAACTAAACTGCGTTTTTTTGTTTTACAATCCGAAAGTTGTGTGTGGGTGTGGGAGACCGTTTACATTATCGTACACACGTAGCCCATACAGGTCTCATCCGTTTCAGCGGTCGGTAACTAAATGCGATTATTATAATATATTTAGAACCACACTGATTGTATAGATGTGTATACAACGTAGGTACGCGAATCGCCGTCCAACAGTTTTAAATAATTCCGGTGTGCGAAGGAAACGCAATTTGATAAATGCTAGTATTACGTTGTTTTAATAGTGACCCGACGTACAGCGGGGGAGGGGTAGAGGGACAGTACACAAGGAGAGAGAGGGAGAACGAGAAAGAGAGAGAGAGTGTGTGTGAGAGAGAGAGAAGATTAATTCTTTTTTACTTTTACATTTTGCGACGAGAAACGACTTCAACGTTTTTATTAAACAAATACCTAGGGCGCTACGTTTTCCGTCTACTTAGCCGGCCGGTTATATTATTATTGACATTTTCGAGTCTTGACACACATAAATGAAAATTCAAAATTGTTTCGAAAACATACTTCATTAAGTGTTGAAGCGCATGTCATGCGAAGTAACATCACGGTGCGTGACGAACAACGAGACAGAGGTTAACTTTGGACTTCTGTTTTAGTCCATAATTACCGAATTTGCAAAATTCGTGAAAACGCTCTCTCGTGATGGTAGACAAGTCTGTATATCTCAGCTCCCTCCCCTCAAAAGGCATTAACCTTATGCAATTTTTAAAAAAATATATTATTTTTTTTTTTTTTTGTCAAACGGTGACCCTCTATTTTAGCGACAGAATTTCATTCAGGTCGTTTTTCTGTGAATTTTGATGTATTTTTGTAATCCGAATTCGAGCTAATACTTTTCTGATAATATTATTAATAAAATATCTGATTTCCGTGTCCGCAGACGACGGCGGAGAGTCGGAAACAGACGACCAGCAGCAGCACAACACGATCAATTACGAGCAGCTAGAGAGGCGGATGACGCCGGGCGGATCGATAATGTTCACCTGTAGGATCGGTCTGGTCGATCAAGCCCGGCAGAGCATACAGTGGTATCACGACAACAAGCCCATTTCCTTATCGGTAAGTCGATGCGCGCATATGCGCTTAAATTGCGAATAATGTTTTACCATTGTGAATTTTGAGAATGGGACTTTTCGGCGACGGGATAAAATAATTCTTTATGAAGCACGTTTTGTTCGTCCATAATCCGTAACAGTGTGCAGTGTATTTGTCGATCACATTTTGGGAACCATATATCAAATTAAGTTAAACAAAGCCATTCAGCATTACCCATTGAGCAGTACCTGGAAAACCTGGAATTATCAGGAAATTTTAAATTTGTCATTGAAGTTAAGGGAAACTCAGGGAAACATGAAAAATTATTGGAAAAATATTTATAGTTTTAAATCATGGTCGTCTATACATTAACCCCCTGTATAGTGTATAGTGTATCAAACTTTATCCATTTATTCGGTTATAATAAATTTTCATAAAAAAAAAAAAAAAAAAAAAATATGTTATCATGTCTAACAGATAATTAATATATTATTAGGTACTCAAAAACTAGAAACTAGATTGCGCTTAGTTTAAATTTAATTTTCAATCCTTATTAATTACGATATAGTATTCGATGAAAACACTGGACATTCAACATTATTGTTTAAAAAAGTGTTTCTTTTCTCACGCGCCTACAACGCGAGGGATATATTTCGTATGTGTAATATAATATTTTATAAGTTCACACTTCTAAAATGTGTTTTCTCAAATACTTTACAACACAGGTACGGGGTATCGGGGTCCGGCCGTTGTTGTGGGATCGGGGCTGTCCGTGAGAATTTATCTGTCCGACCGCGTAGATAAATCACACGCGACACTGCGAAACCGGAGTATGGCACTAGGAAAAACGAAATGACATAAAATAAATAGTTTTATAATATTTTTTCCCCCGATTAAAACGACAATAATTCATACGAAGCGTTTTGTCGTCCTGCGGGCGAAACACGTGCACGAGATCGATTGCTGATATTTTAATCGAGTCCCCGACGCTGTCGCGGAAATCACCGTTTTTTTTTATTATTTATTACTGGTCAAATCAAAATTGCGTTTTGCAATTTATTTTTATCGAATTCTTGATAAACAATAGTTCAACTTGTCGGAAACCGAACGAGCTTCAGGGATTCGAAGAGCGGAATTCAAAAATTGTTGGCCACTACTAAGGTTGTCCTCAGAAGAAACGTTGAACGGGGGGCAGAATATAAGCACTCGGAGAGTGGGGGAAATATGGGACATTTTTTTACCCATTTGAAATTTTCAAATGTGATTTTAACTATTATTAGCAATGTAGTCTCGTAGGTAAATATTTCATTGGTATTTTGCAAACTGTAGAAATTTACAAATTTAATATAGTCAAAATAATTTTCAAAAACAGCGCATTTTCCGTGCGGACCTTCATAGTGATATATAGGGATCTGAATTTAATGTAATAAAGAATACATTAACATTTTCAAAATATGCACTTAAAACTGTTATTAAATGCACTAAAATAGCATTTATTTAAAATTCTAGAAATCTCTAGTCTTGTAAGGAACAAAAAATTGTGTTTATTTTACACAGATAAAAACTATTCGATTTATTTGTGTAACGTGTAAAATGTACTTTTTACATTTCTATTGAATTTCTATCGATTTGACTCTGATTCCATAATTCTAATCTATGTTAGAACCAAAATTACTTTATGCATAAATACTTTGATATGATGTGTAAATGAAAAACATTAATGTATATTAAAAAAAAACTGTAAAATGAATTAAGAAAGCAAAAAAAGAGAATCATGCAAGAAATTAAAACCGTTAAAAAAAAAAGAAATGAAAGTTTTTAAATCAAAATACTATGTGTTATAATATCAGGTAAATAAAAAACTTTAATTTCCTATAAATTCACAAATGTAGCTATATAAATAACATAAAACTCTGACGTATTTTATAATAATTTACATTATTTTGGTGTTTGAATTATAATGTGACCGTCTGTGATAAAATTCCAGTGGACGTTAATGGGGCAGAAGAAAAACGGTAAATTTGAGTATAATCGAAAACAAATTTTTGTCAGTCGACTTCTTTCTGCACCGCGCAACGCTTCTGACTTCATTATTTCCCCCTCCGCGAGTCAACGTCTTTTCTAGCTGTCGCTTTTCCCTATTTCAAATCTGACACTTCGTTTGCACGCCGCCAGTATCGCCTCTCCATATTATAATATCCGCCGCGTGCATCTCATTATTTTTCATTCGTTTCTCTTCTCCTTCGATTCCCATTCGACTACCGGTCCATTTCCTCTCCCCGTTTACCGTTCAACTGACCCAACGCATCATTTCCTCTCTCGCATTTGTTCGAATCAATTATTACCGATTTGCTCCTCTCCTCAGGCCCCCGACGCACGTTTTGCACCGGTCTCTTTCCGCCCTTCGATCCGACGAGTTCCTTTGACTATTTTCCTCTTACATAACCCGTTCCGGCAGCTCGCGCTTTTCCCGGCTTATTATTCAGACGTTTTCTACCACGGAACACACAGCACAGACTCTTGCTGGCGCTGCTTTTACGTTATCACTACACGAATTCATCGAGAATACAAATCACAAACGATTTTAACTTATTTCGAGTAGAAATATAAAACTTTTAACGTTTTAATATCGACTCTTTTCCGGACAGGTTATTAATGTCACAATATATTATTATGTGTGTGCTCTTTTTTTAAATCTTTAATTCGAAAATGTAGTTGCAAGAAAATTAAAAAAGTTCTATAATATATTTGGCATTAAATCGAACAAATTAGATTCGTTATTTGAATGAAAACTGTATAATACACCGTGTATGACAATTGTAACCAATTGTGTACCTGAAACTCCACCAAGGAGAGGGCGATTTGTAAATTATCGTTCGGGCTCAAACCCATAAATCCATTATTAACTCCTAAAAGAAATTTGTAAATCGTTCAAACCTTAGCCTAAAATAACCTTTCATCAGTTCTATAATATGACGCTTGTTTTCTTTGCCTTCCAAACTATTGACTATACTCTTGGCTCTGATTGCTTCCCATATTTCAGTCTCCTAAAGTCTATGAAATAAAACCATGTCATATTCATAAAATTGATAATATATAACTCGTTTTTGTGTAAAAATGTGTATTTATGACAAAATTAAAAGAATTTAATAGTACATATTATTATAAATTTATAATTTGTGAATTAAATAGGTATTACACAAAAAATAATTTATATTCATTTGTTAAAATCTTGTTACTGAAAAAAATCATTGTTATTAATGACAAATTGAACAAATTTTAATGAGCGTTTCTTAATTTCACTTGAAATTAAATTTTAAATTAAGTATTATTCACTCTTTAGTTACAAGTATCGAAGTATAAATAATTACAGCAAAATTGTCCTTTTTGAAAAATAAGAAGAATGGTCTTCGGTAGATAAGTGTTTATAATTAAAAAGTGAAGTATAGAGAAGAAAGCCGGACATAATTTTCTTCACTCCTCGGGTCAGATACTCTTGAAGGGTGTGTATAATTTTAAAGAAACGATAAATAATTTCTTTAAAAAGACGTTTCTGAACGAAATAAGTTAATAACATAAAGAACAATAATAGTCGTTATCATTTTCAACACACTCACCAAGAGTATCTGACTCGAAGAGCGAAAAATATCCATGGTGCGAAGAATGTCTGGCTTTCTTGACTTTACTTTACTTTTTTTAATCTAATAAATAAAGAAAGGAAAAAAAAATAACAAGAAAATAAAATGTTAAAGAAATGTCCAAAATGTTTTTCTTCACATTTTCAAAATTTTCTTGCGCCAAAATCTTTCTTATATTATTGTCTATCTATGTTTGAATTTTCATAAAGTTCGGATCGAAAAATTATAGTTTCCAAGACTTTTTTGTCAAATTTTGGGTAGTTAAAAAAAAAAAAAAAGAAGAAATTGAAGAATTGAGAAATTCAAAAAATGACTACTCTAAAGGACAGCTAGAGACGGTATTAAAAAGTTACTGATCAAAACTTTTGGGTATATGTATATCTATTCGAAAAAGTGTTCTCAGAAAAAAAATAAAAAAAAAAAAAAACCATCATTGTAAAAACACTAGTTTCTTCACTTCGTTCACAATGTATAATATTACATCATTATGAAAAATAAAACCCAAAGAGGAGGAGGCCAATCCATCCGTCGCCCACCCCTCAAATACGTCACTGAAATTAAATCGCACGAATTGAAATCCTCAATAAAATATATAAATGCCGAGTACTCGAGTACGGTCGGCAGAAGATTTTTTCTAGCTCCTTGTTTTCCTCTGATATCCAATACCGTCTGTTTATTGGACACTAACAGACACGTGCGCGCGCGCGTCATTTAACATTTTCGATTTCCATTCGTCGTTTTTAAGTGGCCTCGCGTCGCCCCGGAAGCGCACAATACGACGTGACAATAGCACGTGCCGCCGCTGCAGGTATTTTCCGTGAGATTTCAGAGTCAATTCCGCGTAAATCTACTTCCGGTACATCAAACGTCCCTACGACAACGAGATTTGCGCGGGACGAAATCGTATATTATTATTATATAAATAAATACGCGTTTAAGCCGATCGCGTGTCGGTTTTGCAACGACACACGCCTATCGTTGTTTGTTACCGCGGTAACTGTCACGGTGGATCGTTCCCGGTTATAGAAGAACCCAAAACGAAACGCACGAAAAGCATCCCCTATCGGCTAAAAACAGAGATTTTCGGGGGGGGGGGATGATCAAAACGGCGAAATAAGAGTGATAATGACAGGATATATCGGTTTATTCCTATTGTATTAATTATAATGGCAGTATTTAAATTCTGTTACTCTATATCAGTGTTTCCCAACCTTTTTTGCTGTGACGACCCATATATTTATTTATTTTCTAATGAATTGGCGACCCATTTCCTCCTCCTCCTCCTCAAAAAAAAAAAAAATTCAATTAGGTGCACATTAATATAGTAACATTAATGATAATTTGTCAATAAGCAATTTTATAATTTAATTGAGACGATAAAATGCATTAAAAAATGCCGAATACTTATTGTTGTCAATATTACAAATAATATTAAAAATTATCTTAGGATTAAAATATTTGTAATTCAGAATCAACTATAAATAAAAACAAATTGACAAAATATTAAAATGATAAAATTAATGTTAATGCTCATAGTAGTAGTAGTAAGAAATTAGTTAAATTGATTGCCGTATTGCACTAAAAAATAATAACGTTTCCTCACAAATATTTTAAATTTATTGTTATTAGTTTTTGTATATTTGGTCATTTTTATTATTTATTTAGATATTTTCTCTTTATTATATTCCTTTTTTGTTAATGAGTAGCGTTAAACCCATTAAAAATATTTGACGACTCAATTTTGGGTCGCGACCCATAGGTTGGGAAACGCTGATCTATGTGTTACAGATCTACTTAAAATGTGATAATATAACGCTTAAATAATATGATTTTTGTTTTCCCCCAATGAATGTGACTTTTTTTTTTTAAAATCAATACAAAATAAAATACAAAACACGTCAAATCGTTTTTTCTCTTATAATATAACATTAATTGAATAATTTTTATTTCGCACTCAAATGATACATTTTGTAAGTGAGAAAAATATTTCCTATATTAGAGTGAAAAACTGAAATGTTATTTTCTTATGGAGCGTGTGGGTAAGGGAAGTCCGGTGGAAAAGTGTCCTAAATTCTATTGACGCGCAAAATAGTAATAATATGACTGTGAGAGCTCGACTGAGGATGACGTCGTAATTTTGTTCCCATTTTTATAAAATTCCTGTTTTTTTTTTTTTTTCTCGAGTGCAGTGTAGTGGCAAATCCGTATTTCTGCGACAAGAAATTAATTAAATTTCTCCGCGCCCGGGAAACGTCTGATTTCGTACAATACCATTGAGACCGGCGAACGCGACAGTATACAGTGTGTCTCTGACGGTAACTGGAAACACTCAATGACTCGGTTAAAATAACATTTAGTGAATTTTTGGAAACGCTAATAGGGGCTGATTTTGTACTGCCAGTTTTATATTTAATTATTAATTGAGAAAAGGGGAAAGAAAGTGCAAGAAAAAAAAAAATACAATTACAGAACAATTTTCTTTCACCAAAATATTTTTCAAATAAAATGATCTAGCTGTGTATAAAAAAAAATTAGCTTAAAAGGTGTTTTTGTCAAATTTTTGGTAGTTTTCCCAAAATTTCGAGAAAAATATTGAACATTTTGAAAAATAATTTCTTGAAAGTGTCATCTAGAGGCGAGTTGTGATTCAAAATATTGCTGGTTGATCTTTTGGACAAGTATTTCTATAAGAATAAATGTTCATCCTGTTCATAAAAAAAAAAAAAAAAGAGAATCATTGTAAAAACCATTACTTATTTACATTAGGTACTCAAAATCGAAAGCTCATGTGAAATTTTTTCAAAACGCCTGCACTAGTAGCCCATGTTTATGAAAAAAAAAAAAAAAAAATTATAATAATTATTAAAAAAAGAAACATTTAGATTTAACGCGATTTGACCGAATTACAAAGCACAGTTTCCAGTAAGTTATCGTGCAACACTCATCGCGTCGACATTATGTCAGAGTGCAAAATCGAAATTGAAGAGGGCAAAATAAGGCAAAAATATAAGTATGTATATGAAATCAAAATAAATAAAAGATACAGACAGTTATTCGGACGCGGCGGCGGTGGTGAGCTGAGCACGAGGCTCCTGTCGTTCCGCTCGATTCGACCGGCGGCGACCGGAGGAGGCTGGTGGACGGTCGATCTCGTGAGAATTGTGCCCGTTAGGTAGAGGAGCTAGGTCATTGGCGGGCAGCCGGTCTGCTGCCGGTGGCACGTTGTCTTTTTAAATCCGAAAACGATTAATCATTGTATTCGGAAAACAACTCCGGACCGCCGCGCCGCCGAGAGAGCCCCCCGAGTCGCCGTTGTGTAGTAGCAGCGCGGGGTTCGACCGTAAATTTAACAGATTTTTTATTTTTTTTTTCATATTTTCCCAGGTGTTTTTTTTTCGCCACGATGTGAAATAATGAGTATTTCGAGATATTGACACGCTCACCCCCCCCCTCCCCACTCGCTGGTAGTCTCCGCACGTAATTCCCAAAACGTTTGCCGCGCGTATAACTTTTTCGGAACTCTAAAACATTATTATTGTATTTTTTTAAACAGTCCACTGCGCTTTATTGTTGGGACACGTCGCGGTTACGAACGCCCAACGTCGTCGACAGGTGGAATTCGAAATATATGCCAGGGGTTCTCATATTTTTGTATTTTCGATTAGTGTCGCCAACAGGTGTGTGTGGGCCAGCCAGTTGTAAGTCGAAACACAGAATGCAAAATGTTTGTCGATTTTCCACTGAGCAAAGAACGCCAGTTTTGTGTGATTTTTAGCGATTCTCAGAATTTAATAAATATTTACATGTTATTAATAATTTTTGGGAAAATCTCAGGTGGTGTATTTGCACCACCCGGCCCCCTCCCTCTGGGCGTCCCTGACCGTGATATTACACAAAAAATAAAATAAATAAATATACACAACATAACGTTATTAATAGCCGAGTGCCTTTCCGGAATCTGAAATCGGCTGCAAATTGATATCGTTGCGTAAACGTGGGATTTTATGTGGGCGCGTGTAAAAGCGATCGACGAAACGTTTGCCGCGAGTTTTTTTTTTGATGTTTTTCCATTTGTTTTTGTTTTTAATTACGTTATTTTATACCTACACAGCTTACGTCACTCGATTCGACGGTTGTTTTTGCATTCCGCTTGAATTATATAACATTAAATCGTTCTGATATGTTTTTTTTTTTTTTTTGTGATTTTTTCTGTTTTTTTGATTTTCTTCATAAATTTTTTGATTGAAGAAAATATTTCCACTATCGAGGAGTACTGCACGTATAAATGATGTCGTTATTAATTATTATTATTATTATTATTTTAAAATCCGAGCGTAGCGAAGAATATATCGGTTTTACAATGATGTATTTTGTTTGATTTAAAATTTTTTTTTATTGTTTTAATACAACTGCATTATCGAACAGTTAAACGTTCTTTCGTCCGATTTCGTTTTTTGGATAAGACTGTTCGTCCAACAGATAGTTTTCCTCGATTCTCAAAGCGTACACTCTTCGTGTGTAAGGAAAAATTGAGTAAAAACTAAAAAAAAAAAAAACGCTTCTTGATGTCGATTTTAGTCATTTAACCACGACTTTAAAAAATAATCGCTCTAGAACTTTTGCTTTTACACCGGTTATCAACAATATTGTATTTCAAAACTCGGTTACATTTTCAAATAAATGTTGATCGTTTTCACTCCGAATATATACTTTGAATAATTTATGATTCTTTTTTTCAACGGGTTTTCCAGTCAAAATTTCACTACGTATTTAATCTGGTAAACAAATTTCGTTATGAAAACATACACACATCAGCTCAAAAAATTGTTTTTAAACCCATTTAAAATTAGCGTTTTTGTCAGATTTGTTATTTTCACGTAAAATAATGATTATTTTTCTTCATTAAAATCTTTATACGATTTGACGAGTGTTTACGGAAACATTCTCTCTAAATTTCGCTATCCATAATTAAATGTTTTTTTGTAATTAATTGGATGTTTGCAGTCAGAGTCACGAATTTTAATGACTGTTATTACAAAAATAAAAATAAAAGATTCATATTTGTTATTATTTCATTAAATTCGTATGTCTATATTTCAATTTTTTTAGGGATAAACAATATTCATGTAAATTTATTGTAATTCATTAGGTGGATTTCTAACTATACATGTTTTGTACGTCAAAATATATAAACATTTTTTTTGTTTTCACGAATAATTAAATGATTTTTGATTATTATTCTGTTATTATTCTAATGATTTGATCTGTATGACATGATAGCTGTAGACCTCTTTACATTTTTGTTTATTACATAATTTTGATGACAGATTACCACTTTAAGAGCAAAAAAAAATTCAAACTTAGTATTCGCCTAAGTTACACGTATTGAGCAATACATTCATAATATTTGTCTGGAGTTTTCACACTTACAAAAAACACAAGAAATGCAATTACTTATCAACTGGGCTTTGTGCTTTTTCGAATGAAATAATTTATCGTTTCTTTCAAAGTTAAAATATCATAAATTTACATTGTCTCTTGCCCGACGATATAGTAGAAGTCAAAAACACCCGAAATTATATATTATCACCACCACCAGCAGCCAGCCTAAGGAGTGAAGAATATTCATGGTAGGGAATAAATAACACGATATATACTGATTAACGTGACATGAGACAATTGCACACAAAAAGCAAGGAGACTTGGAAAACAAACATTTTTATTGAAATTATTTTTCAGAAATCCGAGGCGATATTTTCTTAATTTTTTTTTTTTTATTTGGTCATCTTTGTTATTTAGTACAAACAATATTTAAAAATTATAGTACTATGATATTGTCGAAATAAGCGAATTTAAATATTTTGCAATTCACAACGTTTTAACGTGTCCCTGGAAATTTCTGTTTGGGTTCGTCAAGAATGAATTACATGTATAGTTTTCATTGGCGAAATCGGGACAAAATATTGTGGGGGGAGACTAAAATGTTTATTTATTGATTTATCCCTCACGCAAATTACATTAACCTTAAGGTGATTTTCAAAAAAAAATAAAAATTGAGGAGGGCTATGAGTTAGGTTTTGAAGGGAATTAGCCCCCTAAACCCCCTACACCTACTTACGCCTATGATCGTTTTATACTTTTTCGAAATCAATTTGATAACGAGACGTGTTCGGTTTTTCGACCGTGGTAGAGACGTTTGGCGAAAATAATGGGATTGCAAAATCATTTTTTTGTGTAACTGATTTCTCATAGGAAACTAGTGATAAATAGCCGATTTATGAGAATAGGAAATTTGAAAAAAAATAAAAAATATACGACGTATGAAATACAAACAATTTTTCAGCATTTCCGGAGTCAATTATTCATTTTAAACCGACACCGCGAACGGGAAATAATATCGCCAGAGCTTATCGCCATAAATCCCTCGGTTGTCTTTGAGGCCCGGAATAATAATGTATTATCGCGGCGGCGGGCCACTGTGGAACGGTGTTGTTGTATATTATTATTTTCGAAAGATTTATAATTGACACGACGACGCTCCTCGCGGCGGCACACGAAGAAACAAATTTAATTTTGGAGAAACCGGAAAAAAATTAAGTAAATAAGAAAAATGGCTTTACACTCACTTCTCCTCCGCCGCCTCGCCGTTTGTGTAGACGACGCGTTACTTCGCAGAGACTTTTGCCTACGGCCAATCCGGGATATAAAACCGAAAAAGACAACTCTCTTGGATTTTTCTTTTTTTTTTTTTTTTTTGACAGCGATTGGACACACAGAAATATGTTTTCGAGTATAATAGTGCTTCTCAACCTTGGGGGCCGTGACAACATGACTGTGTATAAATTGAAATATTCGTTTTATTTAAAATATTATTTGTGTGAAATATCGCGTGTAATGTTAGTGTATAATTAAAAAAAACAAATAATAATTTTTATTAAAGGGTGTTTTAAAAGTTTGACATTAAATTTAGAGGGCCTATGGCAAAAAAGTTTTGAGAAGCACTGGAGTTTAACCTCATAATCATGATTATTAGTTTAAAGATCAGAGAAGGTTTTGGTATATGATAATGTAAGACGCGATTTTTTTTAGTTTTATACAAGAATCGTTTGGATTCAATAGAATTAAAGACAAAATAATGTATTATATTTGTTTATTGATCAAATCGTATATTTGTAACAAATTTTGATTTGAGTATGAAATAAAAAAAAAAACTTTTATACAAAAAAGTGTTCAAAGGAAAAAAATTAACATTATTATAAAAACACTAGTTTCTTCAATTCGTTTAGAGTCTAATTTTTAACTCGCCAACATTTTATTACTTACAGACAGTCTTGAATGGGAGAAAATGGGAAGGATAATATATTTTTTTTCTCCAATGTTTGCCAAGACTCGGCTAACGGGTATAAAATGCAAAGACGCGCGGACTCCATTTGTGTAACTTGATTGAAATCTTTCGGGTCTCAATTAGTTTGATATGTACGTTAAACGGAACGTCCCTGGGACTCGATTCGTTTTAAAAGGTTTTTTCGGGACTAGGTTGTTGCGTGACTGCGTGCGTCCAGGTTGTTGGCGAAATAAAGTCTTTCTGGTTTTCGAAATTAAACGAGACTCGGAACTAGTCGTCGATCAAGAAGGAAACGTTTGTGCGTGCGTGTTGACTTTGGCGAAATTAACGGCGAGTAAACGTCGCGGTGTTTACGCGCGAGGATTTAAACGCTTTGACACGCGGTCGTCCACGTCGAGTTAGTGTATATAATACGATTACTACTATCGGGAAACTCGAGTTGGACGTTTGTCTCCAATCGAATTATGGTATCGAAAAACGTGCGTTTCGGAAAATCGTCACTACGCGGTCGTTTTCTCGGATTTTCTCCAAAACATGAACGTGCGAACGTCGCGTGCGGTTGTCGCGGTATAATTTTTAGATTTTGAACAAAATGAAAAAGCTAGTGTTTTTACAATGATGTTTATTTTATTTTTTTTCATGTAAACACTTTGTTCGTATAGATATACTTGTCCCCAAAAGTTTCGATCCGTATCTTTTTGAAACCGGATTCGCCTCTAGTTGATACTTTAGAGAGGTATATTTTTGAATTTCTCAATTCTTCGATTTTTTTTTTTTTTTTTTTGGAAAAACTACTCAAAATTTGACAAAAAAGACTCGGAAACCATCATTTTTTTATCCGGATTTTTATGAAAATTCAAACATAGATAGACAATAATATAAAAGAAACACTTTGGAGCGAGAAAATTTTGAAAATGTGAAAAAAAAAATTTGGACATTTTTTTTCTCGTTTTCCAAAAGTCTTAGCCGAAGTTTAAAAATTTCCTACGTTTTTACTATTATATTACCAAAATACAAAGGTTTTCATTCATACAATTTTTTGTTATTGATTTGATGTTTGATTTCCCCTTGACTCCGAAAATTAATTCTAGATACAGCAATGTACGTTATAACGGATGTAATTATTTTTCGTTTCTTAGGCGATTTTCCATAAATGGATTTTTAGTGTTTTATTTTTTTGAAATCGAGTATTTTTATGAAAAAAAAAAGAACATCGCAAAACCCCCTGTTTCTCAGTTTCCCTGTCGGCTGTCGGAATTTAAAAACCAAAAAGAAAAAAATATCTAGTAGACTAGCTATGTCACTTCCGTTCGAGTTCCTACCCCGCCCACCCCTCGTGTCTGCCCTAAAAATCTCCCCGTCATACGAACGCGACTATAATTTTATTATTTACCATGTTTTTTCGCGAAAATTTCCGCGAGTACGTGCGATTGTCACGTATTTGTGGTATAAATACGAAAAGTTTAAAAAAGTAACAAAAAAAAAAAAAAAAAACCTAACAACCACCATCAGAGGGGGGGGGGGAGGAGGTAGAACGCGAATGACGCTAAATCGTTAAACGATTGAAAAAAGTCTACTTTTTACTAAACTCAATTTTTATAACGGTAAAAAAATACTTATACAATTTACATAAGTGACTACACACACACACACACTGTGCAGCGGAGAAAATTGCACGAATTTGTTATTTTCACAAAAGTGTATTTTATTCGCTTAAGGTGGAAGATTTATCAAACGCTATACTCAGGATTGAGGAGGGGGTGAGGAGTGATACGTTGTTATTAAAATAAGACCAAAAAAATGTGCACTTGTCTCTCGCGAGAGATAATTTACTTGGCGCGTCGTGTGAAGTAAATAATAATTATATCCTGCACGGAGAAGGTGAACGTGGACGTAGATAATTCGTTTTCTTAATGATGATTATAGATATAAAAATCCTTAAGTTTTATTATATTGTTACAACGTTTGCCTCACTGTGCTCACTGTTGTATCGTCATGCCAATCTTTTACACGCGGGGAAAAACTCGTAACTCATACGTCGTTGATTTTATTCGACGATATATAAATAATATTATTATGTTATTAATAATATTATTATCATACACTTTTACGTCGCATTATCGTTATTTATTATTTATTATTATTATTATTGTAACGTTATTATTTATTAAACCTCGTTCATCACGGTTCACCGATCAAACGAGTCACGTGTATTTAATATTACACTATATTATTATTTACTTAGACCTTTTTACTTTTACTATGATAATAATAATAATAATAATAATATAAATATAATATTTTGAGTGAACATCGAGTCGTTTTAGATTCTGAACGCAGTGAAGAAGCCAGTGTGTTTTTACAATGATATTTATTTATTTTTCTGTAAACATTTTTTTCGTATAGAAATATTTGTCTTGACCAGCAATTTTTTAAAACCGAAGTTGCCTCTGGTTGATACTTTAAAAACGTTATTTTTTTAATTTCTAAGATCTTCAATTTTTTTTTTTTTTTTTTGGGTTGAGGGAACTACTCAAAATTTGACAAAAAGACTCGGATACCATCATTTTTTGATCCAAATTTCATGAAACTTTGAACATTGAGAAACCTTTTTGGCACATGAAAGTTTTGAAAATAAATTTTGGACATTTTTCTAACATCTTTCTTTTCTCATTAAGCGTTTTTTATTTATTTTTCTTATTTATTAGACAAAAAAAGTAAAGTAGAGAGAAGTAAAACAGAGTAAAGCAATTGTAAGTAAAGTGTGGACAAGAAAGTCAGACATATGTTTCACACCTCGGGTCAGATACTCTTGGTGGGCATGTTGAAAATGACGACTGTTCTTTATATTATTGAAAAATTGTAAATTAAACTCGAATTAACGTTTCGAGAATTGGCTTTTGAGACGTAGAGAAAGGAAATTTTTGATCACGTGTTTTTTTTTTTTTTTTAGTTAACAGAGTTTCGCTCGGAATCATCGTTCCGGTGTAACGTAATTATTTAACTCCTTTATCTCGTTGTATAATTAATTCACTTCAAGTGAATATTAAATAATCAAAGTTGGGAAAGTCGATGAAAGATTTAACTCGCACGAGTTAAGTTAAACGAGTGTTTAAAAGTCTTCAGTTCGAAATTAATAGTTAACGCAAAAATAATTGAACGAGCTAAGTTTAAAGTCGAATCGATGAATATAAATTTGGCTCGAACCGAGTTAAAAAAATTGCAAGTATAATAAAACGCGAGTTTATTCAATTATTAATATATCTGTTGTGTTCGTAGTAGATAACTAACTTGTACAATGTACACAGGTAGTTAAGTGTTTTGTTTTGGTCACCAGAGAAATTATTCTTTTATAATTATTAGTAATGAAATAATTAATGGTGAACATTGTTGATTGAAATTTATTCTATTCAGTCGGGTATTCGTATATTTAATTAATTTAGGTTTCTGTACGAGAATGTATTATTATACTCTAACAAATTATAATAATACATGAAATTATAGTTTATTGTTTAAAATAGTTTAGAAACCGAGAATTTAACAAGCTCTCAGAGTGGGCTATTATTAATACTACTTGTTTCCCCGGGAGTTGAATAAACAAAATGTGTATTAATTCATAAATTAATTTAATAAAATATGCGATCTGTGTGTTTGAGCGAAATAGTTTAAAAATTGGGAAAATGGATTAAATAAAAAAAAGCGTGTAATGACAAGTTTAAACTTGATTTCGAAAATTTATATTGCATCATTCAACTCATCTGCACGTTTGCCAAACAATGAGATTTTTGATTGCTTAACCCCGTTAATTTTCTACTAGATAGTTAACGAACAGATTTATGAATAAGAATAACGCCAAACAATGAAATATTTCTTCACTGGATTCACGAATTCGTATTTCTGTCATGTGTTAGTGTTACACATTTAGGGAAATAATTATTTAATAACAATTAAGTACCATTTAGAGGCGAATCTGGTTTCAGTTGCTGATCGAAACTTTTGGACAAGTATTTCCGTACGAAAAGTTGTGCACAGAAAAAAATAAACATCATTGTAAAAACTCTAAAAAAAATTTGATTCGAGGGGGTGGCGGGAAATTTTAAAACACCTGCAAAAGGGGCGTTGCGTAAAAAAATTTTGGGAAACACTGGGCAAAACAAATACGAGAAAACGCGTTAGAGTTAAATAATTATCGGAACACGGTTTGTTTGCCGCGCGATTTTCAATATTTGTGCGGGGGGTGTGTTCAGAGATTGAAATGTTGAGGCACACAAAATCGTACAAAATATATTATTTTGTTCTCGCGGCCAAAGGGGTTATTAATGGGGTAATGTCTGGTATCGAGTGGTGAATACTTTGTCTGTCTCTTGTCGGATTTCGTCGTCCGACAGTACGTTTAAAAGTGACGAATCGCGTCATCAAATCGCGAAGGTCCGTCAAGAGACGAGAGAGCCTTGATGAGTGTTTACAAATTGTGGTTACGGTGACGCGGTTGGACGATCGAATTCCGCGCGTTTATGAATATTTAAACGCGAAGGCGTAGGCACGACACGATGAATTTTACATGAGGACACATCGAGTTCGGCGAATTATTTTTGTGTCTCCGTGACTCTCGGCCTCGGGCAGAAACAAAACTGTTCCGAACGAGTGACAGTAGTGTACAGGAAAATATATTTGGAAGAGGTTTTTTTTTTTTTTTTTGAATTTATGGTTCTCGCAGATTTCTTTGAATAACAATCGTGTAACTGGTCGATTAATAATTATTGTTTTCATTGATGAAATGCAATAAACGCAATACCGGGGGGGGGAGGGACGCCTAGAACTTTAGAACAGTACTTAGAAAAATGACTTTTATAATAATATTTCACTGGACGGCCTTCGCGGTGAATGACCGACTAGATCTCCGGCCATATAGATCCCTGTAAATTTTCAATGCCCAAAAGTAAACACGTACTTAACTTAGTTTCCACAACCATCCCCTGTTTCACAAAAATGTGTGTATTTTCATATCCACCAGTGAACAACCGAACGGATTTTGATGAAACAAAAACTAAAATAATCCGTCTATAATAATATATTTTATTAAAAATTGTTTTATGATCAATTCCAATATTTTTCTTAGACAACGTGTCAGTTAAAATATTTTTTATTTTATTTCGCAAGTTTCTATGCGCAAATCGATCGATTGGAATTGAGATGCACTTAGAGCTTTATTTATTATTATTTTTTTTTTCCCCCAAAAAAGCCTTGAAACTATATTTTGTTAGCTTCTGGCCGTCCCTCGGAAAAACGGTTACATTAGGACGTGCCAACACATCGTAATGTAATTATGAATTATTTATTATTGGAAATTTGTCTTGTACCGTCGCTTTTTAGAGTCGGAAGAATATACTTTCAAAAAAAAGTTCATAAAGTTTTTCGCGCTTGCGGAAACTATGATTTATTCATTTGCGAATTTAAAAAAAAAAAAAAAAAAAAACGAAAAACTCTGCCCACTCTATCGCCGTTCGAACGCAATGATTCATAAAACTAGCCCCCTGAAATAATAACGTTTAAGTTTTTCCCACTGTCGGAAAAGTTCTTCGTACACGGCCGGGCCGAAAGTCATTCCGAATTCGTTCCGTGGACCGATTGTACAATAATAATTTTCAAAAGTCCATTTATCTCAGACCGCGTCCACGGCCGTTACGGTCAACGCGGTCCCCGTTTACGGGTCACTCAGTGGCACAACCAAGGGGGGTGTTTTGGATATCTGGACACCCCCCTTGAATCATATTTATGGAAATTTTATTCAATGAGCATTGAAAAAAAAAAAATCCTTTTAACTATACAATTATTATAACCTCTTTTAATTCAGAAATATGTCATGGTTAAAATAAACATAATATTTCAACATTGCTAATATTATTTTATGAAATATTTATTTCATAAAATAGGGTTGTTTATAGGAATTAGAACATCCATTACAAATTATAATGGTAGAAACCAAAAGAACAAGACATCTACTCAAAATAATAAGTATTATTTTAGTTTAAAGTCTAATCGAATTATCGTTATCGATCTACCAACTATCTACAGTGTAGGTAGGTGAAAATTTATTTTAAAATTACCTATTTATGATATTTACCGATTTATTTTAAAATTACCTATTTATATATATTATAATTACATATTTATGATGAAAAATCTTTTTTAATTAACAAGAGATTGATAACAAGAGTTGATGTAAATATTTTTTGAATCAATGTTTGTATGATGTAAGTTTTTGTATGTTAATATTTATTCAAAATATGTATCTGAGAAATAACACGAGTGATGAGGTATTTGGACGATTTTCCGTATATTTTATCAACTTAGAAAATTAATTATAATTAATTTATATTTTTAATTAGTTAATATAATAATTATATTTAATAAAACTTTATTTTTGTGTGTTTGTGACCCAAAAATAACTTTGAAAATTCAGTTTCAAGTCTAAAACGGTGTTTTGTACAAAATCTTTTACGCTGTAATCTACGGATACATTTCGTTATCACCGTTTCCCCTTGATCCAATGTGTATGCATAAAGTTAATTGATTTTGAAATTCGCGCACATAAAACTGGCTTAAAAGTTAAAAGTGAAAAATAATAAAAAGCTGCTTATGAGCACGTTTTTTCGTGTCTCGTCACATCAAAATTGTATACATATAACAGTGTAAACATTGTATTGTCATAATATGCTATCACGTATGAGCGTGAGACGCTTAACCGCAAATTAATGTATAGGAGTAATTGCTCCAACAATACGTATCAAAATAGATGGCATTCTCGTGCGTTTACGCGTTGTTGTTGTCAGTCATGTTCGATATTAGCAAATGATGATTGCAGCTATTGTAGCTTGGAAGTGAATACGATTTCGATTTTATCGTTATGGAACGCAGAACATTAAATACATTATTTCTCATTTTTTTTTAATTACTTAAAAAAATATATCTTTAGTTACTGAAATTAATATGTTCATTCCATCAAATATATATATATATATAAAATAATTGACAAAGTCAAACTATTTTCAATTTTCGTAACATGTCAATCGTTATTCTTTTGACGATTAATTCGAATTTAATAAAAATAAAATGAAACTTAGCCTGGAGCATTATATATATTTGTCTTTTTATCAACGACTTTTCGTTTCGATTTCAAAAATCATCATCATGTTAAGATTATTAAGTATTAACCATTGAACATTTTATTTTGTTTTATTATTAGTTATTACCCCCCGGAATTAACTATAAATATACACTCCATAAACTGTATACATATACACTATATAGGTCTAAGGCCACGAAATTTTTTGATATCCCCCCCCCTGGGAGCATAATAAGGTCTGAAATAAACACTGGTTTCAGTATGTGTGAAAAATTGCCGTTATTTAACAGAACTTGTCAATTTCTATGAATATATATTTATGTATTTTTTTTTTTTCAAATAAAATCGTATATTAATTTTTGATTTTGGTCAAACTGGAACCGCTATAAATGTAATCGGGTTAAAATTATTATTGAAACACAACGCGGAATAATCCATGTAAATCATAATACACAAATACGTTATCGTTTCAGGACCGCAGGGGCAGTTTGAGCGTGGACTCGGACAGATCGTCGAATTACTTTGCCAGTCGACTGACTCTGGCCCGCGTTACCAAAGCGGACTCGGGCAAATACACGTGCCGGTCGGGCACCAAGAACTCCACCACTTTCACGCTACACGTCATATCTCCGGGTAAGCGCTACGTCGGAGGGGGCGAAACTAAGTGTAAGATCTGGTCGAATTCTGACCGGGCATTTGGTAACTTATACAGACGAGGGACAAAAACATATTATTATTATTATATTAAAAAATAAAATATAAAAACGCTTAATGTCAGTACGTTCTGACTTGTCATGTACAATCAATGAGTTACTCGATGCAAAATTACTAATCTGTTTTCTACAATCATATTTCGTGAGAGTGGTGTCAATAGATTTTGTCAATATGATACGTTTTAATGCGAAACGAGTGCACTGAAATGATCACCACGGGGACTGGTAAAAATTACTGCAATTTTTTTTTAATGATTTTAGAACTGGATCTAAAATAAAAAACTGGATCTTGTCCTTCGGAATCTCTATTTAAACGAATATTTGATATAAGAGCTACCGACAAAAGTGATAATATGTTTTTGAATTCATTACAAAAATAAAATAAAAATAAAAATAAAAAATACAGATTAAGATGAAAGGCGTCTATGTGATTTTGACTGAAAAATAGCTGTTATTCTATGTGTAAATCAACAGTTTCATTCAAATTTAAATTTCAATAAATTATGAAAAAAAAAAAATTTGATTGTCGGCCACTAATAATTTTATCCTGTAGGCCTTAGGCTATCCAATCCGCTTTGGGTTACCCTCTTCCACGTGTTTTACCACCCAAAAATTCGAATAAGCAATAAAAAGCACTTGCCATGAACGTGGTGGTGCAGATAGATTTTGGTTTTTTTTTTTTTTTTTTATTATTGTTCACGGACGACACGCACAGAACGTATAACGCAATAAAATTGAGGCAAATCGATATACTACTGACGTTTGATGGCTTTGATTGTTCGGTGACACGTCGCAGTGGCATTCGGATAAGTCTGTGTGTATTATTATTATTATTATCACCATCATCATAATATAATGTGTAATCATCGATGGAAATCGCACGTGCCAGTCATCATTAAGTCGCACCCGCAGTCGTGTACGCAATAACAGTAATAATAGAGGCAATTAACCGTCACGTTTATCTGAAGCCGTCGGCGGCGGAGGCGGGTTTTGCACGCGCATATAATATAAAATCACGCCTATTTTGCCACTTGGAACGCGCGTGCGCACGTCATACGCGGTCATGGATACAAAATTGATCCTTCGGGATGCGTTGCTGGTACGTCCAGGATGGATGGAAGTCGTTCGTGCAGGGACGGTGGCCGATTCCCCAGTTTTCTAAAGTGGTGAATAGCTAGAATTCAGTGATTCTCGACCAGGGTAAAATGTCACAAAAAAATTTCTTAAAACTAAAATCTGAAACTGATAAAATTGTCATTATAACAAAATTATCCGTTTCGAGATTTATAATATTTATTATTTTAACGAGTGTTGTAAACCTATAAAATTTTGATTATCATCTCAACTTATTGTAAAATTACAATTAAAATATATTCTAATAATAGTAGTGTGTTCTATATTAATAGAATTGTTAAAAATTAAAATAATTTTGCAAAATCCGTTCAACAAAGCGGCGTTCCGCGTAGGCAATATAGCTACACGATTGCGTTGGAAGACGTTGTTTGAATTCGTCTGATATAAGTGGCGCGCGAAATCGGTTATTTTTCTAAAAAATGTTCTCAAAATCGAAACTGTTAAAATCGTCACCGTTTCTGAGTTTCGTGGATCGTAATTTAATACTGATGTTATATCATTGAGCCGCCAAGGAAGAATAATCGTTACCACTTTGAGTCTTAGAATTACGGAATGTCGATTATTTCAAAATATATAAATATAACAATTCGTGTGCTTAGAATAAAAAGATTCTATGACAAAATTTTTAATATTTCATGTGAACGTTTTTGAGGTTTGGTAGCGAACATTTCTTTATTATATTGTGATAATTGTTCATAGTTTTAAAAAAAAACAAACACGTTATCTGTAACAATATTACATACAAATAAATTATTTCACATTGTTGATTTAAGCTCTAAAGCTCTAAAAATAAATACATGAAAAAAAGCGATTCAGAGTAAAAAGGATTTTTAGAAAGAACTATTTTACTCTTTTTATGTTTTTTAATTGTCTATAAGCTGATTAAAAGTGGCAAACACATTTATGAACACGCGCACCATTTTGCTAAGAGAAAGCAATACTACACAATTATTGTATCAATATAATTACTGAGTTAATGGTAGTAATAACACGGAGTAGGTTTAATTTATTCTATAGTCTATACCATATTATACTCGCACTTCATTATATAACCGTTTTACTTTCAAAAAAAAAAAAAAGTTTTAATCTAATACCTGTATTTAACTAACGGATTTGTTGTTTTCAAAGACAAAAAAAAAAAAAATCTTTTTGCTTTGTGCATCTCATTGTGTATTGCTCGGATTAAACTGATATCTGGCTTAAAAATGTGTAAAACGTAAACACCATAATAAAATGTAATATTTGAAAAAGTCAATTTAGAAAAAAAAAACTCACGGAATCTTTTTCATTCAAAGCCCACGAATTAACAGTTATGTCGTAATTGTTTCTACTTATTATTTCATTTTTTTTTTTTTTTTTTTTTGGGAAAATCCTTTGTTCCTACCGTATTAACACAAAAGTTTTATTTTCGCGTTATTTATCATTCGTTTTCCCCGTGTACGTGCTTGCAACTCGTATAAAAATTATGTTTACAATACGCGTTGCGTTTTACGAGGTGTGTGTGTGTGTGTGTGTGTGTGTGTGTGTAACGCATTCGAGGAGAGTACTGCGACCAAATTAGAGGACTGAGCGTATATAATAACAAAGAGTTCAGAGTGGGGTGGATTGAGGAGAGAGGAATCGTGCCCATTGTGTTCGCCCCTCGTGTGTGATTTAAGAGCAGTGACGATGCCGACTACAACGGTTCCTTTTAAGGCATCTGTATGGGATTCTCGGAACGCGTTTTGTTACGGGCGTTTTGAAATAGCGAGATTTTCGTCGGATCGGACAGTCGTGCGAACTTTTTTCGTACGTTAACATCGCTGGTGGGAGGGGGGGGGAAATCTAGTTTTTTTTTCTATGTCCGCGTTTATTATATACGAGAATCTGAAAGTCTTCGTGTCGTAATGTTTTTTATGAGTAACGTGCACCGTAGACCGGAGGAGGAGACGAGGAACGAAGAAAGAGTCTGTAAAACACACGAACCGAGACGCTCTTATTGTTCGACCCTCGTCGTCGTCGTCGTCGTCGTCGTTGTAGCGAGTTGAGTAGACAGTGCAATTATTTTGAATGCCCCAAAACCGTCTGCCGAGGGAGGGGTTTTCAAATTTTGTTCGTGTGCGAGATTTTTGGACAGTGACCGAAGGAGATAGGCCCCCGCCCCCTGGCGAGTATCCCCGTATAGATATAAAGACGTGACGATTTGACGGCACTTCGATTCTTCAGCCTGTGATACCCAAAAGCGCTAATCGTTTTTTTTTTTTTTTCCAATAGCCCAAAAGCGCAAAAATTATTTTTGTATCTAAGTAGTGAGATAAAATCGCTAAAATATGTTTTATACTTTCATTATTGAACAGAGTGATGTCACACTCGCTTGCACTCAATGCCGTAGCTTGAAATAGACGGGTCCCAGTGCAAATTAAATCCGTGGGCCCCTTATTTTACAGTATTATTTACTTTAAACATATAAAAAAGCAAAACATATCAGTTGGACTCAGAAATTTCTGCATTTTCATGTTTTTACAGAATCAAATAAAAAGTTGCTAAATCAGATACAAATCTGAATTACACCTATTTGAATCCAATTCCAATTTTTGTTTTGTATATTTCCAGGTTGTATTATTTATTAGCATTTTTTTTTTTTCAAAATTTTCGTTTATACTGAAATACATTTGGTCATTAGGACAATTAGGATAAACATTTCGGGGAGGGAGACAAATACCTAAACACGTCTGATTTATACCTCTATCCTCAAATGTATTATTATCCTTATGCAATTTCCGAAAAATCTCGGGGGGATTTTAAGTAATATGTATGGGCCCTATACAAGAACTTGATGAGTGGGGGGGGCCTTAGTGCAATGAACCGCTCACACCGCGGTTTCTACGGTACTGCTTACACTTTAAACTTTAGTCTAATATTTGAAGCCTTGTATACTTCTCTACTTTTAAAAAAAATTTTCAATTTTTCATTTTTTTTCAAACTGAATTACCAATTAAAAATTCCCCCCCCCCCAAAAAAAAAAACCGCGGTTTTTTCTGTCGTTACATATCCACCTCGTCGTCGGACAAATAGGTAAAAACGAAATATTGCGCAAAAGTGATGATTGTAGTTAAATTTTAATCACACAGCACACCCACGGGCCACGCGCTACACGTTCATCGAGTATATTGACCTTTTCATCTTTCCCATCAGATATCGTAAGTTCAGTGGAATTCAATCGCTAATATTGACACTAAAATTGTGCAAAACCGTCTAATAATCGAGCACTCGGTGAGAACACGTGACGCGCATTAATTGTTAGCCGAATAAGATTCGCGGGTGCAATTTGTTACCAGAAATTCGTTTGTACACAAAAAATGATTACTTAACGCGAATACGAATATTGTTCGTTAGAATTATTATAATAATTATTTCTCGTTGAAAATCGTTGGAATTTCGAATAGCATTTTTCCGCGAACAACTTACGGTTCGAATACTTGCACTAAATGTCGCAGTATTCGTTGTAAAAAAAAAAAAAAAAAAAAAAACAGTAAACGTCAAACAAAACTGTAAGAGACACGACAATTTTGGTATAACGTAAATACAATAAATATATATATTTATTAACGAATTTGATTTAAAAAAATATCAAGTACGCGTACAGGCAAAACACTAAATTGAATTCGTTGTTTATTTAAAATATTTTCACATTCATTTTTGTTTGTATTTCATTCACACTAAGCGTATATTTTGTATATAGTTACAGTTCTATAGTATTTAATCGATAATGATTCATTGACATAGCATTCAAATTTGTATAGAAAAAATCCCACAACGAAACGCAATTTAATTTTTGAAATTCTCGAGGTAAAAAATAAATGTGTGGCTCACCCCACGAATTTTTCTTTAAAGATTAACTGTAATTTATGCATTGTAATTTATAAATACTATTTAAAACGTGAAATCTGTTAAATGACGTTAAACTTAAAAATAAATTGTATTTAAATTTCCAACTTGGTTAAACTCAATAAAACATAAACTATCACGTCGTAGAACAATATGTATTTTTTTCAATTCGACTACTGAATAAAATAATAATAATAATAATATGTGATATTAAAGATTATTAATAACAAAAATATTTTAACTGACGAGTAGAAAAACACGTATTGTCTCACGGTTGTTGTGACTAGAGAATTTTTTTCCCCCAATTTCTAATTTCGTTTTCATTAGTAAATTCTCAGACGAGACATTGTCGCTCGCAATGGATGACTTGCAATGACAATATTTTCGTTGAGACAAATTTCCACTATCAATTAATGTCGTGCGAAAAATTTTTGGCTAACATTTGACGTTAATCTCATTTGTCATGGTTTTTTTTTTTTTTTTTTAAAACTGTAACGTTCTTTTTTTTCTGTTTTTTGTACACTCTGTTTACAACGAGGACAATTACCACGACTATGATAATATTTCATAAAATACGAGTATAAAGTGAAAATAATCATTTTTTAAAAAATTTTCTAATATAAACAAATTTTATGATGATAGGTAATAATATTATTGTGGTCATAAGACCGAAAATGTTCACTTATTGTGAAATACAAAATTAACAGACCAATAATTGATTTTTATTAATTAACAATAATAAATAATAATACAATAAACCAAATGCCGTTAATTAGACGGCCGGCCGTTGGACGATAATTAATTATTGATTTTAATTAAATTATTGTTAGGTCACCATAGTATATAAATATATATTCTAACTTTACAAAATTAATTGATTGTTGAATTTCCTGAACATGGTCTATCTATATATATCAGCATTTAGAAGGATGGATATCTTTTATAATATTCACTAATATCCTGAGGGTCATAGAGAAGGATGTATTGGTAATTTTTTGAAAAACGGGACATTTTGGTGTGCCGAAGGGACAACTGGATCTCTAGTTAAAAAATAAGGGACGTCTGTGGCAACCCTACGCAACGCACCGTCACTTAGTGTTATGTTTTAACAATACCGGACTGACACTATGGGAATAATAATAAAGTGACCGCAAATTTATGTTTTTGAAACCATAGATAATATAAAAACATGGATGGGACAATATTATCCAATTGAGGCCGTTTGTTTACTTTTGGATATTATTTTATTTAAATCAGAAAAAATACCGATTTTATTAAACTATTACCAAATTCTTGTTCATTTATTTATTTTTCAATTATTATAAAACTAAAATGTTTTAAACAATAACAATTTTATTTTTTAAAAATGTTTTGCTTCTTCGTGGTACATTCAGCAATATGGTATCACTTATCACATTGTAAACAAATGGCCTCAATTTCATAACACTTGATAAGACGTTTATTTTTATTATATTTATATTTTTGAAACCTAATAGCGATTAGTTCGCGAATTTCGTCACGTTCATTAGCAAGTGCTTGCATTTTTAAATTTATTTCTATTTTTCCAGCTAACGAGTTGGCCCTGCAGGACGGGTTGACTTCAAACGGGTCGTCGCGAGATTTCTACTCTATTCCCGTCATCATAACATTGTCAGTGGTCGCCGCCACCGCCGCCGTCGACATCCTAACACGCTCAACCGTCGCGTTTTAACCGCGTGAACGACGAACATAATAACATTTGTATTTTAAAACATAATATTTTTATTTGTATACATTTTACACGTTTTTTTTTTTTTTTTTTGTAATTATTTCTACCTTATAGTTCTCAATAAGTACCATTAATTTTTAATGTAATTTTTTTCTAAATATATTTAAATTATTATTTAATTATTATTATTATTATTCTTATTATTTTTTTTTTTTTGTGAAAAACAACAAAACAAATACCAAGATAAAACATGTATCAAATAAATGCGCGTCGTGTAAAAATATTACGCTTTCTTTGTTATTTAAATTTATTACTACTTCCCATTTGACATTTTCCATTTTGCTTTTCATTTTTTTCGTTTTTTTTTTTTTTTTTTTTTTTTCAAAATACATAAAGCATTCAAAACGAATAACATGTTACGTATAATTTACTTATGCGTTTAGATAAAAATAAATGCGCGTTCACGGGGTTATTGTTTTTAATAACACGCATCGCATTAGGTTACAGTGAAAATAACTTATGGTCGTTGATTAAATTTATAGCCTACCACGTTTGAACGAAAATTCAAAAAAAAAAAAATAATAATAAAACCACGTTTATTTCAAGTGGAATATTTTATTATTTGTAAATTGCTTTGCGGTTAGATAAAACAATGATTTTTTTGATAACATTTCTGTTTTTTTTTTTGTACTTTATTATAATTTAAATTTTATTTGAGTACGGTACACATCAAGGACGTCCGCAGAATGGGGCGAATAGGGACGGCTGCCCTCCCCTTTGTTTTTTTTCAAATTCAATTATCATAATCATATTCAATATAAAAAATTTCACAAAATTAACATTTTTATTGAACTCCAAAACTAAGTACGTTGCTCTTATAGATTTATGACAATAATTGAAACGGCCTAGTATCGACTATGTTTTTTCTTTTTTGGTAAAATATAATAAATGTTTAAAAAATGCATAGATTGCGGTATCTATAAATAATATTAACATTTTTGAACTACTGAGTACAGCTTTGTTACAACAAAGTTTACTACAGCTATATTTTTAATATAATACAGTTATGTTTTGTTTTTTAATTTTATTGAGTAATTTAAGAAATAAGTTAACTTCAAAGTGGTAAGGTTGTGAAGTGAAGAAGCTAGTGATTTTACAATGATGTTTATTTTTTTTCTGTGAAGACTCTTTCGTATAGATCTACTTATCCAAAAGTTTCGATCAACAACTTTTTGAAAACGGATTTTCCTCTTGTTCGTACCTTAAAGAGGTAATTTTTCGAAAATCTCAATTCTTCAATTTTGTTTTGGAAAAACAACCTAAAATTTGACAAAAAGGATACGGATACCATAACTTTTTGATCCAAACTTTATGAAAATATAAACATAGATAGACAATAATAAAAGAAACATTTTGGCGCATGAAAATTTTGAAAATGTGAAAAAAATATGGATAAAAAAAAGTAAAGTAATGTAAAATAAAGTAAAGTATAGATAAAAAAGCCGGACATACATCGCACCATGGATATTCTTCGTTCTTCGGGTCAGATACTTTTGGTGAGTGAGCTGAAAATGACGACTATATTATACTTTATTTACTTTACTTTACTTTGCTTTACTTTACTTTACTTGTTATTTATTTAATTTGTAAAACTAAGAACAATTAAATTGTCTAAATAATCTATAACTATCAAATCAGTGATACTTATTATTTTATATGTTTAAAAAAACGCATATGTCATTTAAAATAATATACCTATTTGTAGATTTTAATTAATACAGCTAACTGTTGGATTTAAATTTAACTAAATTAATTAGTTAATTAATTAACTTAATAATTTATCTGCAATTAATTCATAAATAAATTTTTCATTTGGCTCTAAATGAAAAAAAAATTCTCTAAAAATATATTAATCAAATACCTATTAATTAGTGAAACCAAAGAATAAAAATTGTTTATCCCTCCCTCGGAAAATTCCTGAGGACGCTCTTGGCACATATCCTTTTTATTCGTGTGTGGAACAAATAAAATTATTAATTTTTTTCAAATTTATATTGCTCCCACTTTCAAAAAATGTATACGGGCGTTCTCGCTAGTATAAATGTAGCAATATAAATTTCTAACATAATTTAATTTTTCATAATATTATTTCAGTATAACGTTATAATATTAACCTTTTCAAGGAATGAATTAATTTTTCCTGTTGTTTTGTGATGTACTGAATTAATTTGTAGTTTTTATAATATCTTTTTTTCGTATCATATTCCACTAGAAAAAAAAAAAAAAAATAGAGGACAGAGTTAAATAAACAGTTAAACGAAATAAAATATCGGACCAGCATTTTAAGAGTTATAAAAAAAATGGAAAACTTTGTGCCTTCTTTGTGCTTTTGCGTGAAATTAACCGCAATCGATGGATATGAGTAAAAATTATTTATTCGTTTATTATTATTATTATTGTCTTTTTATTTATAATACGCAATAAGCAACAAGATTATATTTTATCTTAATAAAGATAAAATTGCGTTGTTGCGAAAATGAACACACTAAAACGACTTTATTACAATGTCAGTGAAAAAATGAAATATTAGATCTTTCGTTTACAAAAACGTTTCGTGTTGATCCGATTTTAATTTTCAGATCGTCTTTGGAATTGGTATTTGAATTTAGAATCTCCCGTGTTTTCGTTGATATTGATAAAGATTTCGATTTGGTGTGCAATTCTCGACTTTTCGAGCCTCATTAATAATGGATCGTGATCGAGTGATCCAATGAGTCTTCGAGCGGCACAACCTGAATCAAAAGTATCGAGTTGAAAAAAACGCAAAAGGAAAAATTAGGACATACTTTGCACCATAGGTATTTTTCGCTCCTCGCGTTGGATAGTGCCACTTGGTAAGTGTGTTGAATTTTAAAGTGTCACGATCAATTATTTTTTCAATAAAACACGATTCTGAGTGTAGCGTCAGTTTATAATGGACAATTTCGCCAAAAAATTAAAAAGTTTATTAGTGTTACAAAATAAATATTTTTAATATCCCACTATTGGCTTACTGAGAACGAGAAAAAAGTGTTCTAGAAAAAATTTCCAAAATGGTTATTAATCAAAACATTTTTCATATTATTATGTATTTATACTCGTAAAGTTTGGATTAAAAACAAAAAAAAAAAAATTAAAGGGATCAAATCATGGGGAAGTTTTTCCCGAGTTTTGGAAAAACTGTTTTGAAGAATTTAGAAAAACGACCTCCCAAAAATACCGATTTGAGGCGAATCGTGATTTGAAAAATTTGCTGGTCGAGTATTTCTATGAAAAAAGTCATAAAAACCAAAAATAATAATAATAATATTAATAATAGAGATCATTGTAAAAAACACTAGCTACTCCGCTCCGCTCCGAATCTGAAACGTAGAATAGCGTAATAAATATCTATCACGGTTAAATCGCATTATAATAATATGCGTACGGGGTGTATTATACGTACAAACATGTGCGAAGGGAAATATTGTTAGATTATTTCTTTCTATCGTTGTGCCACTACTCAAAAGGCCCGTCGGATCCATTGTGTCGCCGCACACGTTATATTAGGCTTTTGTATATTTGAATAGGTACAATTTCCTCGGAGAACGTGTCGTCGGCGGCCGTGCAATATTTTATGGCTGAATTGTATTCATCCGTGACGACGATAATATTTGCATATATTATTATTGTTATTATTATTATTATATGAATAATGTCTGTTCGGAGAGTAGTGACACCGCAGGACAGACGTCGCGGGCCCAGGATGTTTATAATAGCTGTAGGGCTGGGATTTTAATGCCCTTAAAAATCGCTAAAAACGCTCTTAAAAAAAAAAAATGCAAAAATTATCTAAAAAATTCAAGAAATTCATTAAAAAAATGTCTTTATAAATTATTTATAATAGCTAACAAATTCAAAAAACTATAACATGACTGGTGTGATGTATCGTCGGACGTAAGTAATTTTTTGCCTTTTTGGGGGTGGAAAATTACTTGCCTCATCTTGAAATAATGTAACAACAGTGGCGCCGATCTATACGTTCAGGTATTGCAGTTGCAATACCTACTGTGGAGGTGGGTCCTTAATATTACCATAATTTTTAACTAGGTAATAAATACCAGAGAATTAGGTATGCAATATACAATAATTAAACAAAATAAAACTATCAGTAAGTTATAATCATGCCTTATTGTGTTATTATTTAAATGATTCCATCAATAATCGTGTTTTCCGTTTTATTTTCATTAATTTTTACTCTCAAAATTTGGCACTAAGTTTCAATAGGAAAAAAAAATTGAATTGGATGTGAAATCGGTTAAGAAAAGTTGTTGAACTATGTAGATTGTCACGGAACTCCTTAAAAAAATAGTAGTAAAATAGTGGGGGGGGTCTACCATAGGTAGGTATAGAAAAAATGGTGGTGGGTTAATAAACTTTTCAAACCTGCAATATCTTTTGGAATTGACTTCGGCGCCACTGTGTAACAAGGATTGTGACTAATATGTTTGTTGTAAATTAAAAACATTCGTGAATAAATCAGGATTACAGAGGTCATGTAGGTACCATTTGTGTAACAATAATAATACACATTGTTTTCTTAAAACTTGGAACTATTACACAATATTATTATTTTTCTGGCTAATAACAATTTGTAAATATTAGGTTTTATTATTTTGAATTACTTAAACGAAAAAAAATAATCTCGAATATGGCCCGAGGGATGGGTCCCCGTCCATCCCTTTGGTCGCGCCACTGGTCTGCGTTAAATTCTCGGAGAACGAAACACCACGGGCTATTTTATGATAATTTTACGAAAATTTTATCCGGCTTGCATTTTCACCACGAACTCGACCCCCTCCTGACCACCACACCGGCACCGGACCCCCACGCAATACAGTCGTGTTATTATCTATCTGTCGAGCGAATATAAAGAAATAATAATAATAATTATAAAAATTCTAATAATAATAATAAATAAATAAATAAATAACGACGTGTAATTTTTGTCGACTCTCGTAGTGATCTTTCGCGCGGGCCGCCGCCGCGGAAAGGCGAAAGCCAACATTTACTAATGCTCGTTTTGCGAGTCGTGCGGCGGTGGGGAGGGCAGAGGGGTGGGTCAGGATTTACATTACAAATCGAGCCATTTGACTGGGCAATTAGTCGACGAAAACGACATTAAGGACGCGAAGTGAAAAATCCACTGGCAAGATTAATCGCTCCACCACCGAGGTCGTCGGGAAAAACTAATATTTCTTTTATCTCCTCCGTTCTCCTCTTCGTCACCGCCACCGCGGCCGTCGTTTTTTTTTTTTTCACTCGCGGATCTTTTTTTTTTTTTTCGTCCCGTGAAACCGATAATAAAAGTAAAACGGAAATAATAATAATATTCTCGTGCAGATATATTATATTTGTTACGTTATGACTTATGATAATATTGTATATTACATTATATTGTCTTCTTCATAATTTCTCGTTAGACGTGTGGCCGCCACGCAATATAACGCGCCATCGCATACGTCTTTATTTAGTTTTTAATATTTTCTCGCGTTGTTTATAGTTTAAAAAAAATTATTATGTTCCGCATGCAGAAAAAATTCAATGATAACCTAATTGTGTCAATATATTAATATTTAGACGATAATGTATTGTCAGAGCATACGAGTTGAGTCACGAACACCACAGGGGGTCATCACTGGTAAACTAGTAAAATATTATGAGAACCCCTTGTTAAATAATAATATTTAACAGTTTAGGGAGCCAATTCAAATATACATTTTTTGGGAGCCAATTTAAGGGTCGAATTCATAATTACCCAAAATTGGGAGCCAATTCAATGGTAGTCCTTTATTTATCTTTATTTTATTTTCCAATACTTTGTTTTGCATTGCTTTACTTTAATTTTCTTTACTTTTTTTTCTCTGATAAATAATGAAAAGGAGAAAAAAGACAATTTTCTGTTCATAATAATAATAATTTATTTACGCCCCGAAGGCAAATAGTACAGAATAGTAAAGTATTACAATAAATAAAAAACATATAATACAATATTAAACTAAAATTTATAACAATAGTAATTTTTTTAATTTACACTTATTATTAACTTATATAATTAACACTGCGTTTTAACTATAACATCTCCAATGAATTCATAGATATTTTTTGTATTAGGTATCTAAATATAATATGAAAAGAAAAATATCTCGAACTATAAACTAATCAAATACCTAGTGAAACCAAAGATTAAAAAATGTTTGCCACACCCCTGAAAAATTCGTACGGATTCTTTTGTGAATCCATATATTACATAAATATTATAAGTTATGAATTTAGGGCTAGGGACTTATAGAAGTTGGCATGTTTTTCAAAAATCATTCAAAACATAGCTAAGCAATATAGAAATGCGTTTCATAAAACCAGGAGTTGTATACAGTTCTCTTTAATTGGAATATGTTGTATATTTATTTCTTTTTTCTATATAAGTGCATATATTAGTTACATTTGAATTTCAAGTGCATATTTCACATATTTTTCAATATTTAATTTGAGTTCTCTTGATATCGGAAAATTTTTTCATGAATAACTGAAGAGATTAAATATTATTTGATATGAAAAAAAAAATGCATAAATAATAGAAGAAGAATTAATAATACATATTTTAATATAATATAATACAATACAATTTTTAAATAATTCGAGTTTTTACAGTAAAATTAATGTTTTATAAGAGATTATTTTAGCATTTTTACATATTTTTAGAGCATAAATGCATGCATATTTTAAAGTATTTTAGAGTTATAAGTCGCTAGCCCTAGTTATAATGCATAACACTACTATAATGATTGATATATAATTTATTCCCATTGTAAAATTGGAGTTTAGTTTATCGGTAAACAATTTTTTTGTCCACTTATAATTTGGAGCTTAGAAATTTTTGTATTTTGTATTTTTTTCTCCGTTAACTGTGTTTTCTTCTTTTTACCTATACTGTTTGATATACCAGGTACTACTGATACTGGTAAACGTTCCATTTTTCGCTGCATTCGCGGTAACGGAAAAAGTGCTTTCCATAGACATTTTTGCTTGACATCAATAATTACTCGTTTAATAATAATCTTTTAAAAATAAAACGTATCGAAATCGATATATTTAAACGTCTTTAGAATAAAAAATATAAATAACTACAAATTCGGTATTCTTTTGTCATTTGCTCGCAGTCTACAGTACTCTCAGGGAATCAATATTTTTACAAAAACATTTACAGCCCGTCGTTCGTTTATATAATAATATACGTTTTATAATCGTGTACTTACGAGTTCAATTTACGGAGTTTATTTACTTGTCGATTTTTAAAAAGCACGAATGATTTTTTTCCAACGCACTACAGCTGCTAGTCCCTTTAATAAATAAACGAGGACGCAGAAAATCAAATAATATAAATAGTCTTTTCGTCCTCTGCACACAGAACTATAATGCACACTTTATTACGTTGAATTCGTAATACATTGTGGTAGGGGCAATTGTTCACGAGCTACGATTAAATAATAACGCGTAGTAATAATGATTTTGTTAACTGTACTGAGCAAATTTAAAAAAAATTAACAACTCGATTTGCGTTGCTTCTGCGATTTTCTCACTTGTTATACTCGCTACGAAATCGGGGAAGTTGTTTCCCAGATAATTTTAGAGGCATAGAGACACCCCCCCCCCAACATAGACTTACAGAGTGAGTAGATTTCTATGGTTCAATTATTTAAATTATTTATGTTGAAATTTGAATGTAGAGAAGTATATTAATATATATATATATATATGGATCGGGTATTATAGTATTTTCGATAATTACAATATTATGACTACAATGTAACTGTATTCAGGACACAGAAGGTATTTGAGAGGGGGGAGGGCAAAACAAAATTTCAAATTTTAATTTCACTTTACTAACTTAAAGCATACTCTACTACTTTTTTTTTTTTTTTGAAAATTTTTTAAGAAATATGCGATTGTAATTAATATTCCAAACCTGTGGAATTTGGATACGAGCATATTATATTTGTAACTACTTAGCACAGTACAAGGGCATCGGATAGTGTATGATAGAAACCCATAAACCCTAAGTTGACCTCCCCCCCCCAAAAACAAAAAAAAAATTTCGGTTTCGGAAACTTTCGAAGTGCGTTTTATTTAAACATTCGTTTATTGAATACCAAGAAGATTATTAGTAGGCATGAAAAAACAGACCGGTGTTATATATTTTTTTTAATATTATTCACTGTATCCGGTGATTTCACTTTGAGAAGACGATATAAACACGCGCGACCATTGTTCTGTTGTACACAAATCTGTTTGTCTTGGACGAAATAATAATATGCCAACATTTACCGACGAAAGCATATTGAAAAAGTTTACGATTTTCCGAGAAAATAAACAGACTGTTTTTTTTTTTTTTTTTTTTTTCTAAGAATATAAACTACAAAATACATTTTTCGTTTTTTTCTTCACGTCTTAATAACATTCTCGATACGATACTCGTATTATTTTCCGTGACCCACTTTCGAGAAAATAATCTGTGTTGACTCATAAAGTACGCTTCGAGTGGATAATATTTTTAGCAACGAGTTTCCGATGGAAATGCAAATTCGACCGCTGTTGCTCGGTAGTCGTGAGTTCGAAAATTTCTCCGCGAGTCATAGATAGAGATTACACCCTGCAAACACACACACCGGAGGCGGCCGCGTTGCGCTCTATTTACGACCGCGGTAAAAAAATTAAAATCTCCAGTTTAACTTTTTTTTTTTTTGAATCTTTATGATCTTATTATTACTTCTCCCGTGAGTTATTTAACCGTATTACAAGAAAACACTGTGTGTGTGTGTGTGTGTATATATATACACGTGTATAATATAATAATATTATAGTTATATTGACTTTTCTCTCTACTTCCCCTCTTTACCACCCCCACTCACTCGAATTCATTGCGTTTTCTCAGTAAAACCGTGATTATTTTACAATAATAATCGCGTACCGACTTCACCCCCCCCTCCTCCCAATACACGTCACTATATTATATTACTATTATACTGCGTCTACATTATAGTTATATTTTCGTAATAAATCAAACGTTAAGAAAAAAAAAAAAAAACTTTTTGTTCGCCCCCACCCACCCCCTCGTGCCACCTCGATCCCAGTATGCGTAAACCGCGGACGCGTGTCCTCGGCCAAAGTCAATGCCCCGCACAAATCGCGTATTTTGTAACGTTGTCGTATGTCTTTCGACAACAAGACTCGAGAGAGTTTTGAGAGAGGAACTCGAAAGCTGAATATTATGCGCCGAAACGCAAGAGAATATTATGCGCCGTTTATGCGATTTCTGCTGGGTTTCGATTCATTTGATTTACTGGTTTACAGATTTACACATATTAACAGCTGTAGATCTCATAGGCCGGACTTATTAGGGAGATTTCAACCGTTGCGTTTGACCGTTTCTCGTTTTACACCATACGCGTTCGTAATGTGGTCAGTTTTATTATTATTCGCTTGGGTCAGTACGTCATGAACCTTAATTTCACCTAGAGTTTATGATTCTGAGTTCTTTGTTTTTGGTGTTTCAGATATTTCAAATATTTTAGCATAACGAAACAATTTTACCCCTCCATCAACTCCCCCTCTCCCATCACGATTTATCAATCATTAAAATACAGAAATATATAATATGTATATATATATATATATCGCTCCTTTGCAAAAAAATAGTTCTAACTCAAAAAATGGCTTACTTTTATCACGTCAAGAATATTTCTGTTTTGAGATAATACATTTTGGAAGAAGCGCCCTCTATCGATCAATATTGATATTAGAAAAAATTCGCTTTTGCAGTAAAAAGTAGGTCATAAGTGCGCGTTTGCAAACATAACTCAAAATAGTCATTTTTTGAGTTAGAATTCATTTTTTGCAAATAAGTGATATAATAAATTAATTATTATGCTTTAACTCTCTACCCGAGAGAATAATAACTAAACTCGGTCGAACATTGTGAGACGAATCGTCTTAGACATTCATATCACTAAACTTTTCTACAAATTTTCTAACGACAATGAACTCGAGAGCCGGACAATTATTATTTAGTTATTGGTCGGAGTACAGTGCAGAACTATTTTGTTCTTTTGATCAAAAATCGTCAATGTAATAATAGAACCACGGTGAGATTGCACGATTGCGTTTGGCACAAGAATATCATCAGATGTCCAGAAGAAATAAGAAACGATTTTGCTGAATCGACAAAAATATTAAACAATACGGTAACGGGTTGAAAAGATTGATATATATATATATATATATTTATTTTTTTTCATGATTTACATTTTATGCTACGGATGCGTATCATAATATCAGAGTATTAAAAAAATGTTCGGATGCCGGTCGGAGTGATGACTATAATAGTATTCGTTATAGAAAAATATTATTGTAATTTTTCTCGTGTTGTGCGCAATGTGTGCGTGTGCAAAGAAATTGTATTTGCACACGTGCCACACGCTATTTACCGAGAAAATCATATCTGCACAAAGTAATGGATACGTGTTTCCGCCTACAAACTTACACTTACATTACTAACCTGCTCGTTAGTCTGTTTGTTAAACAGTCGTTCATATTTCTTTAAGACCTAACCCATGCACATTTATTTAACACAGAATAGGAGTGTCATTTTTAATGGCATCAAAATATTTCCAGTAAAAATAAATTAAAATATTTCCTACCGACGACCAACGCCGCCGTGAGCAAACTAATAATTATTATAAATATTAATTCTCTTATTGTTTTCAAACTGTTTTAGTTTTTGATTATTCCTCTGACCGGAATTGGAATTTTCTATTTTCGTACAGAGCCGGAACCTACGAAATCGTCAAGTCAAACGGTCAAACAGTCAGGTATTCGTGTCCCCGATATCAGTGGTGCAACCAAGGGGGGTGTTTTGGGTGTCTGGACACCCCCCTTGAACCATATTTATGGAAATTTTATTCGATAAGAATTTTTTTAAAAAAAAAAGTCCTTTTAACTATACAATTGTAACTTCTATTAATTCAGATATATGTAATGGTTAAAATAAGAACATTCATTAAAAATTATAATTGATATTATAAAGAAACCAAAAAAACAGTATATCTACTCAAAATCATTAAATATTGTCGTTTAAAGTCTAATAAAATTATTATCGTTATCGACCTACCAACTATCTAATAATAGTAGGAAGGTGAAAATTCATTTTAAAGTTATCTGTAACATATTGATGGTGAAAAATCCTTTTTAATATTTAGACAAACTTAAAACAGGCTTTAGAAATTCATATTTATTTAAGTTTTAAACGGGCCAGGCCCAATTACATACATTTTAATATTAACAATCGTTCGTTACAGTAATATATCGACAAGAAAAATAAAATAAAAGACAGTAAAATAAAATAAAAATAAAATATTGTCGAAATTTTATTTATCTGCCACGAATAACGTTGTAAACATGTTAACTCAGAGAAAAGACACAGTTAGATTTTGCTATATGAAATTTCTATTTAATGAACTCTTGTAAAGTGCCCATAAACATTTATTATAATTTTATATTTAAATAATTATAATAGAAATTTATAGGTAGATACCCCCCCCCCTTGAAAAAATCCTAGTCGCGCCACTTCCCGATATCGTGTCTTGTCTCCGACTCCATCGGTCCCGTCGGCGTGACCCCGCAGTGACCTTATGCTGTTCGACGACCGTGCGGGTCATTCCTACGAAACGTGATGACCCGAGACACAATATCGTGATAATCACGCGGGCACTTCAATGCCGAAGGATTCCAATTAAAGGTGGCCGGATGAAAACGATACACTCAATGGAAGCACGCTTTGAATTCTCATTCGAGTTATTGAAATTCATCCGGAAACAAGCCCTTTCTCCTCGAAAATCTAATAATATTTTGAATAGCGCGTGCACGCATAACTTAAAGCAGTGAGTTCTTTGGACAAAAGTTAAATTTATCTAAACGAATAATCGAGAATCTAGATAACACTTTGAAATATTTTTCGTATAGAGTTAAATACAAAAATATTTATCTCGATCATGGCTGTGGATCGATAAAAAAATAATAATAATAACGTTTTCACCGGACCAATGACGATTTTACACGAACACGTTAATTTTGATCTCTTTAGTTGAACGTTCATTAAAAAGCAAACTTCATAATCGTTTGTACACTAAATTCGGTCACGAACGACCAACGAAGTTATATACATAATAAATACATAAACATATTATATACGAGTTATATTTTTATTTTCCAGTCACTTTCGATTCCCGTCAAATTTTTATATGTTTTTGTTCTTTATTCAGACTTTTTAGGACCATGATGCCTGAGAACGAGCCTTTAAAATGTTTAAAAAAACCCTTTTAGTCTTATTGGCAACCTGTTATTTATGGAATTCTTGTTAACCGATTTTAACTCTGCACCTCTCATTTTTTTGTTTTGATGCTTAGTTTTTGTAAAACCATTTGGCCGAATCGGTTCCCGTTTGAAAAATGTTTTTTATTAGGTATAGCCGAATCGGTTCCCGTTTGTGTACAGGTAAAATAGTCAACATTTTAATTTTTAATACAATTTACCTACACCTACTTCAGACATCATTCAGACACTAAATTATATTAAATTTCGACGTAATAATCCAAGAAAACTTACTTGCAAACAGGAAAGAAATAACAAATACAGTAGAACTCCGATTATCCGAACGTCATTAAATCAGACGAGAAACAAAAATGTACCTCCTCCATGCACGTGCATTTTTTTTCAAAATTAAATAAATAATGTGTCAAATCGGCTTCATTTTCTTTTAAAATATATTATATTATTTATAGCTTGTTTATTTTTATTATATAAAATTATTTGCTTATTGTTATAAATTTCAAATTACATTACATACAATACATGTTAATAATAAATACATACATACAATATATTTATACAATATAACTTTAATATGTCATATATCAAACATCCAGATATTTGCTCATCCAGACTACCCTTGACCTTGACAATAATTAGTCCGGATAATGGGAGTTCTTCTGTACTTGGAGAAATTTACGACTGAGTACATTAATGAGAAGATTACAAGAATTTCATATTTAAAGAAAGTTTGCTTCAAATATGAAAATCAGTATTTTTAAATTGTATTTATTATATTTTTTTTATTATTTGTATTTTGTATACCTTAATGATGACTAGCTGATTTCCAAATCAAAGGTTTAAAATTGTAAGTAATATTATATAATTTTTTTTTTTTTTCTAACAGACATTAACGCACATTTTTAACAGAGCCTACTTTAAAGTTAACAGCCCTAAGCTTGTAAAATTGAGAAGAAAAATGTGCGTAATTAAATGAGAACCAATTATTATTAAGCTCAACGTGATAAAATACTTTTTTTCAAAAGGCAATCAATTCGGGTATGTCTAATATAATATCTTTTTCGGAGGGGAACCGATTTGGCACGTGGGGTCAGAGCTCGAGAACCTATTTGGTACCAGCAAAGGTGGTGATAAATAAACAATATTCTCCCTCCTCCGTCCGCCGCAGCCATAGAGTGTCGAGTTTATTACAACATCAAGTGAACAGAGGATTAAAAAAAAAAAAAAAAATCGTAATCTAATTAAGTACTCCGAGTGTACACAGACGCATCAAATGACATTTAATGAAAACTATAATTTAAAATTACGGACCGACGAATTATCGTTGCTCGTTATAATCAACGCGGTGACGGTCGCTTTTTAAGAGTTTCGTGTTACGTTAATATAGTATTACGTAGAATATTTTACTCTTTATCTTCTGTGAATTAAACATTATGATTTCAAATAATAATTCGATTACTCGTTTCGCGTTTATTAAATTCGCAGAAACGTACAAATGTACATTTTGTGTGTTGTTGTCACACATTAACTCGTACAAATTAATAAAACATCGAGTGTACGCTTTCATATAATATATATATTTATAATATAATATACATAATATAATATATATATTATACATATAATATACATATTTATTTCTATAGTTGAATAAAAAACGTTATTAAAATAACATATTATAAAATATTCGTAACACATTATTGTTATCTCGTTATAAAATCACCACGAATCACGTACGGATACATGCTATAGGTATGTCGGTATTTCTATTACATATTATTATTACTCTTTTTGTGATAATATTATATTTTGTCACTGTTTTTAGGATTTCAGTAAATGTCCGAATAATTTTAAGTAAATACGATATAAATACTTTACTGGCGCACAATTCTTATAATTTACATTTAATTATTAGATTTTAAATAATAAGCTTCTCGTTTTAATTAATGTAATATTGACAATTATAGCAGTTCAGTTTTCCCAGCGTAATTAAATAAAACAATAAATTATTAATATGATATTAGTGGACGTGATATAGCAGGCTTCATGACGTTTCCGGTAAGTGAGTTTTCCAGATTTCTCGGTGAGAATTATGATTATATAATTGGAGCGACCGATAGGAATGGCATTGTAAAAACAGATTTCACCTGTTGCCGAGAATAAAACGTTCAATATATTTTAGTCACTAAAACCAAAACGAAGAAAATTGTTTGAGTTTTAATAACCAGTGTTTAAAACCGGTAATTTTTAAAGCCCGTAATCAAAACTTAAAACCAAAGCAATTAAAATACTAACGCCGCCGGTTTTGAAGCTTGGTGTTTGACAACGACTAAATAACTCCAAGTCATTACACGGCGATTCGGCCGACTACGAAAACTTGTACTTTTCTCGGAACCACGCGGCGTTCTAAATAAACTGTCAAGTATTAGTATTGCGCAAATGTACATTTTATAAATAATCCTTGTGCTGAAGTTAATGGTTTTCGTATTTTCGTCTGAATCGAAATTTAATAAAACCAGATCTACTTCACAGAGCCCCAATAAGGAGGGGGAGATGTTGGACAGGGGCCCGTTTCTTTTAGGGGCCTATGAGCCATGAGCCCATTTTTATGAGTATCTATATTTATATATAACAGTATCTATCTATATTTGAACTTTTTCATAAATTTTGAATTGAAAAAATATAGTTTCAAAGGCGTTATTGTAAAATTTCGTATAGTATTTTCCAAATTTGGGAAAACTATTGAGAATTTCGAATAATTACCACCTAAAAGTACCGTCTATAGGCAAATTTTTATTCAAAAAGATTCTAATCGAAACTTTCCGACAAGGATTTCCATATGAAAACGTATAGACATAAAATAAAATTAATATCATTGTATAAAAACATGTGCTTCTTCGCTCCGAAATAGCGTTCATCGAACGTTTTATTTTTACTTAAAACAACATTATATACTTAGACAATTACCCTGTTGTTGTATTCACTTAATGACGATAATGGTATTAAATGAATATAAACGGTCCAACAGTTATTAAACAAATATGAATAAATAATTGATTTTACAATGAATGAAATATTTACATTTCTGCGTTATATTTACGGCCGACGGCATAATAATTGATTGAGAAAATAAATTAATCAATAAAAAAATGAATATAAGGGGGTTAGACGGGGTAGGGTTGGAAATAATATATATATATACGTATGTATATCAGACAATAAATACATAATGCTTGTAGTAAGTATAATATTGTTTCAACGATCGATAAACTAAATTTATGATGAGCTTATAATATCATAAACACATAACTGTGTAAACTATAATATTATACCACTTCGATGTTTAACTCAATTCGGTAAACTCGTAATAAAACGTCATCCGAGGAGAGATGTAACAAAAACAATTATACATAAATGTGTTGATGAAATTCAGAACTTCATTGGAATACGTCTCATTTTAAAGAATTTTCAATAGGTTCTATAATTAGACACCTCTCATGTAGGGTTTATAAACGAAATAAACATCTCTTAAACTTAATTTTATTTTGCTTTTACCTTTTAAACGAGATTCAAATTGTAAGTAAATAATGAAATAATAATAATAATAATCATAATAATAATAAAATGCCATTCAATAGAGAACATGAATACTCAATATTGTGTTGAAATTAGATTTTTCATAGACTAATTTGTATCTCGACTGAAATTTCAACAAAATGGTAATTGTCTATAGATAATCAGACGTAGAACAATAAATGTTTTCCATCGTTTTTATTTTTGCTAAATTATCATCAGGTTAAGAAAATTGTGAATGAAAAAAAAAGATTTAAATAAAATCGTTAAAGAAAAACAATTATAATACTCCAGGCTCTAAGTTTATTTTTACTTATATATTTATTTTGTTATTTAATATATTATGTTGTAATAATTATACATTGATTTTATTTATTATTTATTTATTTTATTTTTATATGCCTATATGCCATAGGTCTTTTGTTTTTATTATTGAGTATTTAATCTTTAAACATTTTATTTTGTTTTATTACATAATTTTTGTTATAATAATAAATAATCATAGCTTACGACCCAAATGTGTTAATATTTAAATGAGTTTAAAAGATATAAAGTCTGAATAGTGTTTTTGATCACATATGGAAAAAAAAAACGTCTCTAGGTTTCTCAGTAAATAGTAATTTTATCACTCGTTTCGCATTAAAATATTTCTGACTTTACGTTCTTATTTGTTCAATATTGCCAGAAATTAATGTTATACAACTTTTTTTTTGTTTTCATTAGTGTATACCTACTCGGTACTTCACTATTACGTCTATGATATAAACTGTAATGAAATTGGACGCAATCTTAGGCACGAGGGACTGCAGATTTCGGCAAGGGGTCATGTGTTCGAAAATCATGTGTTCGAATGCCGTATGTTCGAACGTTAAGTGTGCGAAAGATTGTCTGTTCGAAAGATTATATGTTCGAAAGGTCGTATGTTCGAAATAATAGATAAATTAAATTAAACAAAAATAACATAATCGCGTTTTCGTTATATTGGTTTTCACACAATCTTATCTTTGTTGATTGTACGTGGTGAAATCATTAGTTTCAAATCATAAAGTTTTTTTTTCTCTCATCTATCAGTAGTATGGTTATTAAAAAATGTTCATAGATTAGTATCCAAATAACCAGGAGTTTACAAATTGATGAGACAGTTTCAAAAAATTTTTAAATGAAACTGAAAACTCTATAGAGCAAATCATTCAAGGCTAAACAAATAAAAAAAGAAAAACATGCAACGAAGAACGAGAACAAAGAAATAAAATTTTAGTTCTAAGACAAAAAAATGCAGACATAAATATTATTGAGTTTCTAAGAGGAATATCGTATAATTTAAGTTTTTAGTTTTTTTTATTTAGCATTTACATTCATTAACGACTTATTTATTTTCATTTATTGATAATTTCGAACATACGACCTTTCCATCATATAATCTTTCGAACAGACAATCTTTCGTACACTTGACGTTCGAACATACGGCATTCGAACACATGATTTTCGAATACATGACACGCTACCAGTATAGAGGCAGTTAATTTTTTGTGGTGCTCTTCGCATTCTCACTCAACTAAAATAAACTATATATATATACAGGTATATGTAAAACTCTTAAAATTTTGATCGAAAAACAAATAACTGAATTTTAAAAATTTCAAGAAATTATAATGTTTTAAAAAATTTGAGTACATAATTACATTTCGTAAAAAATAAATTATTAATCATATCAGACCCAGGATTAGAGTTATTTGTAATTTTAGACAATGCATTGAAAACATTGGTGAACAATAGAAATTAAAGGATCTAATTCATAAGGAGCAACAGAAGTAATTATAAAACTAGTATTAGATTTTTAGAATTTCTTAAACACATTCGATAAATATTTAGCAAATTTATTTATAATAACTTTACTTGAATTTACTTCTGAGTTACAATAAAATATAGCATTTGGTGAGCCACCACTGTATTTTTCATTAGCTATATAAGGCCAAAAACTTTTAGGATTATGAGTAATAGAATTTTGGATGAAGGATAAATAATTTTGAGTGGTCCATCTTACTTTGCCTTTTTTTACATTACCATTTGAGCAGATTTTAAAAAGTATTATATTCTTTACTTAAATGAGACAATTTAAAAACTTTATGGATAATTTTTTTTTTTTTTCTATTAAAGTTTTTAAATAATAACCAACCCATGGGGGATATTTATAATTTGGTGTCTTTTTAATCAGTACAAATAATTCGGTAACGTGAAACAATTTTGGAGTAAATATATTCACAGCAAATTCAATATTAAGACCTAAAAAATTTTTTTCCCAATTAATGCAAGTAAAATAAAACAATATACTTTCATTATAAATATCATTTTCATAATCACGAGTAAATTCATTAAAAATAAGGGACTTTAAACTATTAGTATGACGTACTAAAGATAAGAGAGGATGAGCAACCTGCAACATCAATAGGAATAGTAAGAGGGGCAATATCATTAGGAGTATTAATGTTATTTTGAAAATTTGAAAAAAAAACATTAGCATTTTTATTTTAAGTTAAATTAAATTGAGATAAATTCAATGGAGAGGTATTTTACATAAAAAATCATTTTCAATGCTGCCGTTTGTATTATAGGGAAAATAATAATAAATTTATTTCTAAACTAAAAAATATTAGGTAGATTAAAGGTTTATGTGTTAAAGATTAAGATAATGGTTACTATTTACAAGAAAACTTAAAAAATAATAAAAATTATTTGATTTTATAATGGTACTGTGTTAATGTTAATTCAAATTATTCATATAAGTTTGAAAAATTGAGTAGAAAAAAATGTTATCGACCGAACCATACGCGGAGAGACATTTTATACGCTAAAGGAGCTTAACCGCTTCTCAATTCTTGAAAAAGGTTTACTTCGAATCGGTTGAAGATTTTCTATTACGCATACGCTTTTTCTCCTCATTCTAAAACGTAACACTCTTGAAAAAAAAAGTTATTAAAGAAGTTATTGAACTCTGCCGACTGAGGACAATTTGTTTTGTAATACAGTCCACGAGTGTTTTAGTTCTCGTGTATGCGGTAAAGAAGCGAGTAAAAGTATTCGTTGGCATGAAATATTGATATTTTCCACTTGTTGACAATCAAAAACTTGACTTTAGTATTTTATGAAAGATATAAAAGTATAATATATATTTGTATGTGTGTGTGTGTGTGTATGTAAGAAAGCAATGAATTTTATAACACAAACCTGAATGTATGATACATAAAAATTCCAAATTTATAATACTTTTGTTTGTCACAAGCTTAAACATATATAAATTCATATGGCGTATGATAGTTTTGTAGATATATGATGCAATTATGCTACGCAAAAATTATTGGATAATTATTGTATTACTAGTTTGTTAGAAAATTCAAGACTCTTAGTTAAACGATTGATGATGAATTTTCCAAGTCTTGGGCAATATTAATTTTAGAACAATGACAGAACTATCATATTATATTAAATTATTCAAAAATGTTTTCCTTTTGTTGTATTTTAATACTTCAAGTACTTATGAAAATTGACAAATAAAATTTGTTTTTTAACGCAAATTTCTTTGACGTACTTTGTATGAGGAAGCTCGTTTAAAATTTTAGTCTTAAAACAATAAATTATTATAAATTATTTAAGATAATTACAAAGATATATAAATTTTCACATTAAATTACGTTGAAGTAATAATTTTATTGTATATCAACTTGTACAAACACGAATACATTAAATCAGCTATCACAAAACTTAGAACATAGATAAATAGTTGTAAAATCAGTTTATTTAAATTGTAATGATATTAAAATTAAAAGTTTGACTCACTGCAATCAGTATACACTATCAAAAATTAGATGTTTTTAATGATTTTAAGTTTCCAATTTTTCATTTAACACTTCTCGATAGTTAACGCTTCAAAAAACTATCAATAATTTCAAAAATTTTGGTCTATGATCAGAATGACTGTAATATAGTAAGTTAAAGTCACACATAATACACACACACGCACGCGCAATCACAGTTAAATTCATAAAACAAAACTTTTTCAGAATCATATTAATTTTATTTTATTTTAGACGTAATTTATCGGTATAGAGGTGATTCAAAATCAAAATTGTAAACCACCGCACAACAGGTCAGAATGTATCATTAGAATTCACATGCAGGTACAGAAATATATGCATATACTTGCTTGCAGTGCAGATAAATACCGTGGACCCTTAATAATTAGTTTGTTTTTCACTTTATTTTTTAATTACCGACCCGCCGCCTAAGAGTGGTTTGCTGTTTTCGATATATTTTATTAAAACAGCTGGCACACCTTCTCAATAAAATATTAATAAATCGTTGCTCGCTCGCTCACTCGCTTTAGCCGAGGGCATGGGAATTCTCGCCGCCACGCGCCGCACTTTTGCCACCGTTCGGCGCTCACTGTATATTGATATAAAACGTAAAACGAATTTTTGTTTTGTTCACATAATAATATTATTCGAGTTTAGTGAATATCGGCCACGGTACGAAATAAATTCGTGAACAACGTACCTATTAATTTAACATTATCACATTTTTTGAATTTTAATTAATTTTCTTCAGAAATTAAATGCGTGCGTAGTACTTAGTAAAAATGAAAAATTTCAAAACAAGATTAAGTAATTAAATAATATGATCGTTTACCGCTGTTTACGAATCGAAATCTAAAACTAAAAGAAAAAGGCATACTTATTGAATAACAATAAAAAAATATCTGTGACAATCCATTATCATAAAAAAAAAAGTAATTGTGTCAGTTGAAAACCTATAGTGAACATAATATATTATAATATTTATTAATGGAATACAAAATGTTTATTTACAACGTTTTCCACCCCCATTTATTTATTTTTATTTATTGATTTATTTAAAATTTTAACGGATCGTGAGATCCAAGTACAAAGTGTATATTATATATAAGGTACAATTACAATGATAATAATATAGATAATAACAATTAACCACAGTAAACAATAATACAATAATAAATACAAAATAAAATTAAAGACATAAGAATACATTTACATAATTATTAAAAGATTAAATGGACGTGAAATTAAATAAGTCAATGTTGGAATCGTTTGCTATTGACATCATTCTATTGATAGGTGAAAATAGAGAATAATTTGTTTTTTTGAGAACCTACATAAAAAATATTAGTAGATCTAGTTCTACGCTGAGGAACGTTAAAATTGATAAAGCTTAATAGTTCTGGACAGTCAGTGTAACCATTTACGAGTTTGAATAAAAATTTTAAGTCTATTTTTTTCCTTCTATCCGATAAAAAATCAATTAGAAACAAATTTAGTAATGGCTGGTAAGGGGAATGTGACATACGAATAATATTACATTTAAAAGGTAATAAACGTATGAATCGATTTTGAACATTTTCTAAGCAGTGAATTTGATGTTTTAAGTGGGGAGACCAAATAACAAAATTATACTTGAATTGTATTCGGACTAATGAAGTAAATAATGTATCTGAAGCTACGGGATCAGTGAAGTCTTAACAGTTTCTTTGTAAATTAACTAAAATATATCAAAGAGTGTACAGGCCTAGAGTTGCCAATGCTATCAAGCATTTTTATTTTCAACGTATGTGGTCAAAAAAAAAAAAATTATCAGAAGTTAACGATTCATTTTAAATGTCGATAGATTCCAAGCGGACTTAAAGTTTAAATTTATTGGAACTTAAAAATGCACCGGAACTGAGATCGAATCGATCGTTTTTACTGGATTATTAAAGGGGCATTCTTCGACTATTTCGATCACGGGTTAACCTCATCAGGACTAGGTGTCATAAATTTTGACCGTGGTACTCAAATCAGTGCGATCTGAAATCCTTATTGTATTTATTTATTTATTTGTACTACGCACAGTGTCCAATCGCAATAAAATTACAATAGTGATAAGAGTATCTGGTACATAATTAAACTATAACAATAACCATAGGCGTGGCCACGGGGTGTGTAGGGTATACATTTGCACACCCTACGAGTCTTACCTAAAAATGACTTTTATGGATTAATTTTTGAAACAACACTTTTAATTATATATCTAAGTACTTGTATAACATATATACAATATAACAATAATTATTATTTATGGATAAAGAAACATATCTGGAATCTAATGGTAAAATTTGTTTTTACTAAATTTTGAATTAATGTTAAATAAGATTTGAGGATTGAAAAGATATTTTTATCTTACACAAAATATCTATAGTAGCATACAACTATTTAAACAAATAAAAAAAAAGATTTATAAACAATTTTTGAGATTTTTTCAAGGCTATTAAACTTACCTATTACTTAATAAACTTGTATTATACTTTTGCTTTATGTTATTAAGAATGCAAAATTGTATAAGGAAAAAACTTGCAGAATATGAGTCATTTTCAAAGTTCAATATTTATCCTAAGAGAGGTCATATTATTTTCGGTATGTATTACATTGTTATTATTGGTGATATTAGAAGAAAATTTCAAGTTTCTAGTACTATTAGTTTTAGAATTACAACTAAATTACAAAAATCGATACCGTGAAAATCTAATTTATGGCAAATTTTACCACTTTTACTTAAATTTGAAATAGATTTTCCTTGTTTATTAAAATATTGAGAATTAAGAAACAATTATCTATTTATAGTACTATTTCAAACCTAATTTTGATCTATTAGGTTTCCGGGCAAATAGATTGGATTAGTTTTACTAGGTACTTAATACTAATTTTACTACTTAAAATTAAATAACATTGTAAAAAAAAACTGTTTATTTCGCTTCAATCAGAATATGAAACATATTTTTTTTTATTAATAACTTATTTTATACGGAGTTAAGGTCTAGGGAGAAAATTTTTGGGGATGCGTGTACAAATATTGTACTTGCATCTCCTGTCAAAAATTTCTGGCTACGCCTATGACAATAACATAACATTAACGATCAACTAGCAACTGGTTACATAATAGAAAATTAACTGACAAAAAATTTAAATAAACTGAATAACATTGGAGAGGATATTGACAAAGCTAGTTTCTAAAATAACGTCTGTTAAAATGTGTTATCTCGTCTCGTCGAATACACATTTTGGTTAGTTTGTATTCAGTGCCGGATCTAGGACATTTGACACCCGGAGCAAGTAAAAATGCTGCGCCCTTAACCGTACACTCCATATGTGGAGTTGGGGTGATGAGGGGGTGTTTTAACTCAATTTTTTTTTTTTCTATAATATTAATAATTTTTATGAACTTTTAATGAACTTTAAGATATTATCTACGTTAAACAAAAATAGTTAGGTATATAAATTCCTAAATAATATATAATATTGTATTAATTTTCAAATTGAAACATTTTAAATGAAAAAAAAAAATTGAAACATTTGTACATTTTTAATATACCCAAACTAAGCTTTTTTGATTTTTCATACATTTAAGAGCGCCCTCGAACCGATGGCACTCGGAGCAATGATACCCACTTCCCCCCCCCTAGATTCGGCACTATCTATATTGGACATTTTGTCTCCCCTCCTCGCAATAGATATCAGACAAAATACAATAATATTTGAACTCGAAATACGGTAGCGTGAGCTGCAGAAGGAACGTTGCCACGAAGACGAATAAATTTAAATATTATATGGATTCGAATTTTCCCCGTTTTTTTTTTTCCTGTAAGACGCAGTGCCAACGGCTTGCGCGTGTAAAGTCACGAGTATACGTTTGGTCTCCGATTGTCGGTGAAGGGTTGGTGGTGGGGAGTGTTAGGTAGTTATATGGAAAACGTATTATCACCACTTCCACAGCGAATACACAACAGCCAACAGTGGAACTTATCTGTGTTTGACTTACGCGGACGTTTATTTTTATTTTTTTTTTTTTTTTACGCGTGCCCTTCGATACTCGTTAGACATTGTGTTCCGACGCGTATTGTATATATTTTGTGGCACAACAATAATGGGGTGTACCATTATGATTTTTCGACGGACGTTGTTGCTCGTCATAGCGGTTTTTCTTCCCGCGTCAAAAAGGACTCCGTATACGTATATTGTTAAAATATTGCATTCGTTTTTTCTTCGAAAATAAATTCGGTCGAAAATATTCTAAAAAGGAAGATTCCTTTAATAAGCTTAAATAAAGTACAAATCTATCATTAAAGAGTAGGCTTTTGTTAGATTTACGAAAATTACGTCAATGTGCTCGACGTTTTACTATTGATTGTTATTTAAAATATATATATATATAATATCGAAAACGTAAATTTATTTACAAAACTGGTTAGTAAACGATAATTTATTTATTTAGGTATTTATATATAATTAACACCCCAAAGGGGTAAATAGTACAGATAAGTATAAGAATTAATAATACATGTTTAGGCTCTTTGAATACAATACAGAGAAGAGAAGAAAAAAAAACCGGGACATACTTCGCACCATGGGTGTTCTTCGCACGACGGGTGGGATTCTTTGACGGGTGTATTGAATTTTAAAGAAACGATAAATCATTTCTTCAATAAAACGATTCTGA
>JAIPRM010000101.1:54767-87099 GCA_025469315.1 Stegophylla sp. TES_Ste_2020 | reverse complement strand
TGGGTAGTTTTTTTCAAAAAAAACATTGAAGAATTGAGAAATTTAAAAAATGACCTCTTTAAAGTACAATCTAGAGGCGAATCGGGTTTCAAATTTGTCCGCGTTCTAACACCCTTTGCCTCGACGACGGCGTGTGCGTCCGTATCGTGACGTTTTTCTCCACCGATGAGAAGAAAAAAACTTCTAAAAATTAACTCTTATAATCAGTGGCGTGCCGGAGGAATTTCTGATGGGAGGGGATGTAATCTGGAAGTGGAGCGAGAAATAAATCCAGGACGGGAAATTATATACCCAATCATAGGTACAATTAGGGGGAATTATCCCCCCCCACGACCATTCAAAACGCCCTAGATTTTGGAAAAGTTGGATAAAATTGAGGAAGAGGGGGGGCAAATAAAAATATTTGTTTCCCTCCCCTCTTAAATTTTTTATCCCAATTACGCCAATATGCCCAATGAATTTTGATTAGAACAAAAATATTGTTTTCTTGCTTCACTCGAATTTCAACTTTTTCGCGACATTATCCTATGAATATTTTTTCAATTAAAAAAAAAATAATACATTTTTACCGACTACAAGTTACTATTTTATTCATTTTATGGTATTTAATATATTAATGTGGTTAAACTACAAAATACTTTAACAGCTTTTTTTTTTATACACAATGAAGCATTTAATAGATAAATGTCTCTTATTAATTTTTATTTCATATTTAATTTCGTATAAATACTTATAACTATTTCTTTTTTTATAAGTACTGTTCATACGCAAAATAACCACAGTTGTAAATATATCTACAAGTTACAACCATAGTACAGACTACTTCAATTATTTTATCATTCCATTTTAAAACTCATAATCAATCATAAACATAATTCATAATGATTTCCTATTTCATTTTTCATAAATGTACAAAATATTTCCAACTATTTGTTTACAGGTACTCTTACATTTTATATGTTTCGTATTTTATGGCAAAAAAATAACATGGTAAAAAATGCAATGGGGAGGGATATAACCCCTAACCTCCCCCCCTGCGCACGCCACTGGGCGCAACGCAATAATGCAGCCCCTTCCCCCACCCCCGCAAAAGCCGTGCATACTTCGCTCCTCGTGTGGGATTTGATGGGTGTGTTTTGATAAATGTTAAAGAATTGATAAATAATATTTCTTCAATAAAACCATTCTGAACGGATTACTATTACTAAAATAGGAATATTATTAATAAGGCTCGGAAGTTGTTGCATTTGCATGTTTTTTGTGAGCAATTAGATTTATTGCTAAGAAATTCATTTCATGACACTACGTAATAAATATTAAGAGTTTATAGTGCATATTTGGTGATTTTGTAGTTTTAAGAACATATTTCTTAATTTTACAACTTTTTAAAGAGTATTTGGTGATAAAATTTGAAATTTGGTAATAAAAAATCAAAATTATTTCATTTTTAGAGTTTTCGTTAGATATTGAAAAATGTATTATTGTACTTACTCTGTGTTTCAAATCCATTTTTATGAACATTAGAAACATAAAAAAAATATAAGAAATAATGTACTTAGTTTTTCAAAGTATAAAAATTTGCTAATAGTTAATAATTTACAATCTTTTAACTTTGAAAATAATTTTAAAAATATTTAGTGGTTCAATGCAACAATCAAAAACTTCAAAAAATCAACAAAAAAAAAATGTACTCCTCAAATTTTTTTAAATTACATGAGGTTAATACTATTAAAGGGTGCTAAATTAAAATTTTTTATATTTTAGCCAACCTCTAAATTTTTTTATTTAATTTTTGCCAATGAATAAAATACTGACTATATAATAGTAACAAAGAAGTATATTGTATTATTATTTATAACATAGTTAATAATTAAGTACAAGCATTGGCTCAATTAGAATAAAAAAAAAAAAATTTGATGGGACTAAAATATGTATAACCTTATTAATTAATAATAAACACTGAGATTATTTTGTTTCCGCGACTATATTTTCATAGACTATCGTGGTTTTGCTGAGTGAATAGGCTATTTTTTATAATTTTTTTTTTTATTTTAATTAAAATATTTATTCATTAAAATTAATGTTTAAATATTAGTGATGAATACATACTAGTTATTACTAGTGAATCTTTTATTTTCATAGTGTTAGTTTCTCAAGTGATAATTGAAGTTGGTGATAACGATAATTTTTTTAATTTAAGACAAGGTATAAAAATCTAGATTTCATAAATTTTTAAAGGACTATGAAACAAAAAAATAAATTTTTTTTCAATAACTTATTGTGATTGTGAGGATGAAAAAACCAAACAGCGAATGTGTAAGTAGTATTTGCTTGACGTCTTCACTGGTGAGCACGGATTAGTGTCGCTCTATAATTTTACATGGAAGATGCTCAGTGGCAGATTCAAGGGAGGGGCTGGCTCTCCTTGACAGTTTTACAGGTTGATTCTTTAAGCATGTTTACCTCTTTCATGGCAGTAAAAATGCAAAAATTTTAATATTTCTTTAATGTTCAAGTAACTATAAAAACTATGTTTTTCATAACTTTTATTTTTCATGTTACCTTAATGATGCCCTGTGGTGATAAAAATTTGAATGAATAATTTTTAATTATTGATATTTCAGTAATAAGGATAATAGTTTCTTGATCAAATTTAGTTAGCTACACATTACATATTTATTGTGTTTAAAATTTATATTCATTATTTTATTTATTTATTTGAATTTAATCTACACAATTAAGCTTTAATAAGTAATATTTAGTCATAATGTTCATAAAAATCATGTATGTGATAATATTTTACAATTGTAACTAAAATATGTATTGAAAAGATTACTATCCTTAATACTTTAAACGAATAATTAAAAAATTACCCATTAGCATTTTGATTTCAGTACATCAATACTCACAGAAAAATGACCTGAATAAATTTCCAATCAAAAAAGTTGAATGACACTTGAAAAAAAGTTTGTATCACCACAATACATCCTTAAGGTGACATGAAGAAATTTAGGGAAAACCGTTTTTATAAAAATAATTTGCACCTAACCAAATTTTTCATTTTTTCAGTCAAAAAAGGGGGTGAGCTTGCTTAATGAATGACCTCGAATATTGATAGTTATAATAGTTGTAACTACAACTGTATCAGAGTCGAATTTTGTCTAAAAGGACCTATAAGATAAATAAAGAAAATGAGTTTTCCTATAATAGCCATAATATAACCTTATTTGTATTTTATATTTTAAGTTCATTATTAAATAAATTATTTATCATACAATCGAAAAGAGATTGCCTGGTAATATAGATTTATACTTATACTAATTTGAAAAATTTTGGGCCCTCTCCAAAATAAAATCCTACATCCGTCACTGGAGGTACTTATGCGGCGCTTTATAAATAATTATTATAAAAAAACTATTACTCCTAAAATTAGGAAAAAAATCTCTTTTACATATCAGTTTTTGAAGTAAAAGGCCACTTTAATCAGGCTCTGTTAAGAATGCAAATATCTAACAGAATGATAATCATCAATAACTGTATTGTAACGTTAAAAGAAAACAGAGAAAATTATGGGTGACCATTTAATAAAAACACATAGATAAAATTTTTTTAAATTAAGTATTTTATCATGAAAGAAAAAAATTTTCATATACATAGGCTAGTAGACAAAATAATAAACTAAATCTACAATGTAGATGGCATTAGCATTACAAATTATCCATATAAATAATTAATCATACATCAATGATAAATTACTTTTTTCACATTACGTCAATAAGCAGAGACATAATAATATGATAAATACATTGTCTATAGTAAGTATATAGTTAACATAATTGAAAATGGTATTATAATAAAAAAAACCGTTTGAATTTAAAAATATGAATGAACCAAATACATTTTGAAGCAAAAGTAAAAAAAAAAAAATAATCTAAAAAGCTAACATTTACAATATATATATTTTTTACATCTAGCGTAAAGGCCTGAGCTAAAACAACAACGCTAAATTTTCACGAATTATCAAAAATGTTTATGATAAATTTAATAAATAATAAAAAATATATATATTTGCACCAAAATATTGGCCATGACAAAGTCATGTTTATCTACTTCTAAACTTATGTTACTTGTAACTTATGTTTTATAAAAGTACAAACGGTTTTAAACTTTAAAAAGGTTGGAAATTTCTTTAAATAAAAAATTACAATTACTAATTTTTATGGAAGTAAATATACACTTATAGTAATATTTTTTTTTTATAATGAGTCATTATAAATAATATACAATGTCAATCGCCTATGGAAGATGTAATGCGAAATGGAATGTACCGTGTATGCGATAATTCGTTTTCCATAAAGAGGGCAGTGCCTCAAAACCAAAAATATCATATTATAACTAAAACTCACAACAATGTTTTTCATTTTTAAATCTAAATCTTTAATTTGGGGAGAAAATAAAATTAACAGAATTTTTTCTTAACGTTTTATAAATATTTTAAAATTAAAATAAATACAATTAAATGCTAAAATAATGATACATAAACACATTATATGTATGTAATATAAAAATGTGAAATTTGATAAAGTTAATATATATTTTTTGTATATATGTACACATACAGGTTTATGTAAGTAAAAAACAACTAGTTAAAAATCAATAAAATTGGTCCGGAAATGTAATGGTTGTAAAAAATTTGAGCGTTTCCTTATCAAAGAGGCAAATATGTATGTTAAAAAAGAAAGATATTGTAATTTTATCATATAATCATGACTTAACTTTTTAATTTGTATCTAATGTAAATTTTTTTTTTTCAGTATAAAATCTAGTACAATAATAAATAATAATAAAAATAATATTTATATTTATAAACAGCAGAGTAAAAAAAAAAAAAAAAATGTACAAAAAAGTATTGAATAGCAGATAATTTTTTTTTTATTTCAGTTTATGAAAAAAATGAAGTATAAAAATAATTTGAAAGGATAAATGCATAAATTTATGATCATCAAAATGGGATTTTATTTATTTTTTTTTAATTTGTTGCAAGATTAAAAAATAAAATGAGGAATTATGTAAAATCATAATTTTCTTTTCACATAAAGTAATATGTAATAAGATTTATGTAGTTTTTGACAACTGACGTCAACGATAAATTTAGTGATAAAGAAAATAAAAAAGTAGACTACATTAATCATTTCAAGCATCATTACTGACTGCTACTGCATCGCTCACTCCATTTACTTCATGTGAACCCTGTAATGAATAATTATTTAATGTATAACTATTAAATTACAGATATTTTAACTTAAATTAAATATAATTTAACATCTTGCTTCCCTAATAGTTGGTACAAAAAAGGAAAGAAGACAAAATTAAATAACACGTTTATTATGATTATATTTATGGACTTCACTGAATACACTAGTAGTGGGTGGGCATCACTTTGAACTTCATTACACATTTTTTATTTCACAGGATTTTTGGATGCTGAAAAAAAAATACCTTTGAAATTTCATGACTATCTCAATATTAACCCATACCAAAATCAAATGGAAGTTTTACGTTCCAATAACATGGAAATGTCAATAATTGTGTTATTACCATTGTTCAGATTCATAAAATGTACAAAAATTCTAAATATAATGTAGATTAATCAAGGACTTTCAACTTTAAATAAAGGGATGTTTGACTGTTTTATAAAATAATTTTTTGCTTGTGGGCAATGATAAAAAAAAGGTAATAAAACAATATTAAATTCAATTATTGCGCATGTCCAAAAATTTTTTTTAAAAAGCTGATCATTCTTTGCACCATGGGTAGGTAGGTTAGGTAATCTTTGCTCCTCGGGTGAAATTTGGTGAGCGTGTTAAATTTTAAAGAAACAATAAATCATTTCTTCATTTAAACGATTCTGAGTTTATATAAGATATTTTATTTAAAAATTGTGTTTATTAATATAATAATAATAAAAAAAAATTACTCGGCCAGTTTTATGTCTCACTGTTAATTGAGAACAGAAAAAAATATTTTATAAGAATAGTATTAAAAAATTTTTTTTAAATGAATTTTTTACGCCATAACATTTCTTATATTATTATCTATCAATATTAAACATTTTATTAAGTTTGGATTAAAAAAAGATAGTTTTTAAGATATATTTGTTAAATTTAGGGTAGTTTTTCCCAAATTTAGAGAAAACTATTGAAAATTTCAAAAAATATTCTCTCAAAAGTACCATTTAGAGGCAAATTGAGATTCAAGTTGCTGGTCAAAATTTTGACAAGTATTTCTGCATGAAAGTGTCACAGAAAAAAAAAAATTATAAAAATAAACATTATTGTAAAAATATTAGATTCTTCGCTCTACTCTGAATCTAAAAATTGTTAAACATCCTGTATTTAAAGTTTGAAGTCGATACATCCAAATTATATTTATATATATTGGAATTTTTTGTGAACTTGAAAAATAATAATAACAGACTATTTAAATATAAAACTTTCAATTTATTCCGGCAAAGATTAATACTGCACATTATAATACAATAATGCAATATTATACAGCTATGCAATTTCGAAGGTATTATTTATTAAGTATATAGAACTAAAAGATTATGTGAAATGAAAAATGTGTTACAAAGTTTTAAATATCAGCATAATACATAAGGAAATTTAATAGAATTGAGAAACAACCATGTTAACGATGATTAAATCTGAGGGAAATATTAAGAAAAATCAAATATGTACTGGGAAAATGAATGTTAAAACTTACATTTGTAAGGTCACTGGTCACCTCACTAATATCACTTGCATTGGATAACTTGATTGCTTCTATTTTGTCAGCTAGCTTATTGATCTAAAAATATAATATTTTTAATATTATTTATAAATTGTATGTATACAAAAATAATGTCTAATTACATCAGGAGAAGACACTGATTTTTCTTCTTCAACATGATTACCATTCACCAGAGGCACATCAGCGACTTCTTTTTCAATATCAGAAGTGTTTAAACCTTCAGGAGGTTCAGCCAATCCTTCTCCGCCACCAACAGTTTCATCCTAAAATTTAATTTATTTAGAATATAATATTAATAAACCTAACATTTTTATTACCTCAGGTTCAGCTTGTTCGACTTCAGGTTCAACTGGTTGAACTGGAGCAGGAGTTTCAATAATTGTTGGTGTTGACACAACTGAGGTTTCTACTGGTGGAGGGCTGCTTGGTAATGGAGGTGGAACTTCGGTTACAACAGTGGTCTAAATTTATTACATACATAAAGATTAATATTATTAGAATATTTATATTATTCAACTATCATATTATTATTGTGTTATTACGTTAGTTTCAGCAGCTGGTTCTTTCTCTTCAACAGCTGTAGGAGGTTTTTCTTCAGTAGCTTTTGGAACTTCAACAGCAGATTCAGATTCTGGTTTAGCTTCTTCTTTCACGACTTCTTCTTTCACAGCTTCTTCTTTAACGGCTTCTTCTTCAGCCACCTGGAATTATTTATTAATTGGTATTTTACAATTGTTGATTGTAGATTTTATTTAAATGTGGGCAAGGTTAAAAACGGTTAACAATTTTAAAATACTTCTGAGATAGGTGATGACATTTTTCATGTATACAATGATCAAATTATATTCAATTAATGGTAACAATAAGCCAGAGTCTTACACAGAGGTCAACAACTACTATAAAGATTCGCCCATTAATCAATTTACCCACATGGGAACTAACCAATAAATTAGACAACTAACATTCATAAAGATGTTTTACATTCCTTTTCTGACCATCTATTATATACTAGTTAAGGGCTGTTTAATTTGATTTATATGATATTAAAGTTAAAAATACATAAAGAGCTACAAAGAAATTAACTGAATAAGATACAGTAGTAAAGAAATTCAGGCATCAATAATTTAAAGATACTGTCTCGAGATGAGATTTTAGGCCTGTGCCACACATAGAGGTTTAAATGAACAGGGTTAAATTTCAGCCAACACAACATTTCATATCCTTCCAGCTACATGAATTCCAATAGTTAAATTATAATTATAAAATCATAAGCAACTTCTTATTACACTCAACGAAAATAACAAATATATAATAATGTAATTATATTTATATAAGGAACAATATTCTTGCAATCCTAAATTATTTAAGGTCACATAATCCAATTTAAAAATCAGTGTGTAATAATACAATTATTACAGATTTTATTAATTGGAAGAAATAAGGAATGAAACACTTCATTTTAGGGTTTTAACTAAGTTTATTAACTTATAGTACAGTATATACAAAACAATTTTATATGTTCCATATTATCACATATTTTTTCTAATAATAAATCGAACTAACTGAATAAAATCTGTAAATAATATTATTTATAGAATGATAAAAAATTGTTTTAGGATATAAAAAATCCGGACATACTTTATACCATATGTATTTTTTGCCCCTTAAGTAAGATTTGGTGGTGGTTAAATTTTAAAGAAACAAAAAATAATTCCTTAAATAAAACGACTCTGAGTGGGGTTTTAGTTTATATAAGAAAATTTTATTTAAAAATTATAAAGTGCATATTAATATTATGAAAAAATTTGTAATATGTTCAAAAACAAAATTTTCACATTTTCAAAATTTCCTTGCATTTAAACATTTCTCATATTACTGTATATCTGTACTTAAACTCTTATAAAGTGTGGATTAAGAAACGATATTTATAAGACAATTTTGTCAAATTGTAGGTAGTTTTTTCTCAATCTTGAGAAAATTACTAAGAATTTCGAAAAATGACTTCTTATTACAAAAATACTATTTAAAGGTCAATTCAAATTAAAAAAAAATTTCTGGTTGAAACTTTTGGATAATTATTTCTATATGAAAATGTTTATAGAAAAAATAATAATAATAAAAATAAACTTATTGCAAAAACACTAGTTTCTTCATTTCCCTCAGAATTTTAAATTATAGATCTATAATGATAAAATTATAAACAGTATACTTCTCATATGACAATGCATCGACTGTATGTAATACATATTTTAAATGCTCTTACAACTATCACTAAAACATTTTTAAGAAAACTATGCTTTTCAAATCAAAATGTTATAAATATAAAAATATTTTAGTATTATACCTTCTGTAACAAAGTTAAATCGTCAGATGACATGTCGCCAAAACAAAAAAAATAAATAAATATCACTTAAATTATTAAAATATTATTTAAATATTCTATGTAACACATGAGAAGCTCACCACTGAACACTGATGCTATAGCTTCAAACGACATTATATTTATAGGATCATAAGAAAATAGACATGATACGGAGACTCATGATGATGAAACATATTGTTTACAATTTACTTTTTGTATATTTGTTTTTCTGATTTGATATCGCTTTCCGCCACGCTTCCATGATTTTCAGATATGCTTACAGTTAATATATGCAACATATACTAGTAGTTGCACAAATTGTAATGAGGACGATGTGTGAAAAGGGTCCTTGAACAAAGATGATCAACCGTGATGAAAAATGACGAAAAAAATAGGGAGAATCCTATTCCTAGCATGCAAAAAATTAAATAAGGTAACTCAAATGTTATATTAATTTAATATCCACCTTACTCTTTTAAATTCTGGAAGAAGCGAAAAAGCTAGTGGTTTTACAACGATGTTCATTTAAATTTTCTTCTAGAAACACTTTTTCGTATTTTTGTATAGAAATGCTTGTTCAAAAGTTTTACATTGTAACTTTTTAAATCAAAAATCACACCCAGGTGGTACAGTAAATCAGGTAGTTTTTCAAAATTCTCAATAACTTTTCCAAAAACGAGGTTTTCATAAAATTGATTTTATTAATTTCTAATAATTATGACACTAATTTCACCTTTGGAATAAATACAGTATTTTAAAACTGCCTTGTGTTTTGTAGATTTTATCTAATAAAAATTTTAATTACTCAGAACTTTAGAATACTCAAAACTAGACATTTATAAAATGTTTTAATCAATATGTTTTATAAAAGCCTTTGCAAATAAAAATTTAAAATACCTACCTATACACTTAAAAAGTTACTTCATTTTTGATAACTTTGATATTTTTTACATAAATACCTTAACGTCAGTTGTATTTTATAAATCCTATAATAAAATTATAACATACTGAGTTCTATGGTAAATCGTAAGCTGTATGTAATAACTTGTTGTTTTTTAATTTACAATATTAATATATTACTGGATTATAGTAAATAAACACATTGCTCACTATAGCAATTTATAATATATTATGTTAGTAAAATAGTAAGTGACATTTATATTTTTAAATAACAAAATGTCAGTGTATATTTAATACACTGATTAATGTAGGTGCCTTTAAATTAAATTGAAACATATAAAATGTATGAGTATTTTATACAATTCTTTTCTGGTATGAAAATAAAACCGGAAGTATTTTGAAATTATAATAGTAATACACTCAATAAGAATATGAATTATATGTATATCATCCATATAAGATTACATTTCATGAAGAACAATATCTATTTTTTAGATTAAACCTATCATATATCCGATGTCCTAGTTCGATCAAATGACAACAAATACGTAGTACACATTGATTTTTTTACTTTTAAAAGGATTGATTGAATTATTCCAATAGGCCAAACAATGTAGGCCTTTCCAATAATATTTTCATATAATTTTATTATTATTTTTAAATTAATGTAATGGTAAAAAATATAATATAAATAATTACTAACCCCGTTACTAACATATTAAATAATGATAATTTATAAGTAAAATCATTCATATAAATTGATTTAGTGGGCTTTACTTTTTTTTATCTAATACATAAAAAATAATAATAATAATAATGAGAAAAAAGTGTTAGAAAAATATTCAAATTTTTTTTTCAGATATTACAAAATTTTTTGCGCCAAAATGTTTTTCATATTATTGTCTATGTTTAAATTTTCATAAAGTTTGGATCAAAAAATGATGATTTCTGAACATTTTTTATCAAATTTTGGGTAGTTTCAGAAAAAAAAAAAAAAAAAAAAAATTGAAACATTTAGAAATTCAAAAACGACCTTTCTCAAGTACTAACTAGAGCAAATCTGGTTTCAAAAAGTTGCTGACCGAGACTTTTAGACAAGAAGATCCACACAACAAAATGTATATAGAATAAAAAATAAACACCTTTGTAAAAACACTAGCTTCTTCACTTTGTTCAGAATCTAAAAGAATCTCTTGTCTTTATTTGTCTTTTTTTACCTGATAAATAAAGGAAAAAAATAAATAAATGAGAAAAAAATGTTAGAAAAATGTCCATAATTTTTTTTCACTTTATATTCGATAAAAAAAGTAAAGTATAAACAAGAAAGACGGACAAACTTTGCACCACGGATATTCTTTACTATTCGGGTCAGATACTTTTGATGGGTGTATTGAAAATGACAATTATATTTTTCTTTACATTAAATTTAATTCTTTCATTCAGAATCGTCTTATTGAAGAAATGATTTATCGTTTCTTTAAAATTCTACACTTTCACAAAGAGTATCTAACCTAGAAGCGAAGAATATCTGTGAAGCGACATGTCCCGGTGTACCAGGACATATGGCAACCCTAAACTAGATCGGGTTTCAAAATGTTGTTACTCGAAGATTACAAGTAGATCCATAAGAAAAAGTGTTCACAGAAAAAAAAACATCATTGTAAAAATAATAGCTTCTTCACTTCGGTCAGAAACTAAAAAACTGAATCCTTTAAAAGTAATAACACTATCAAGAAATCAAACAGAAGAAAAACAATGATATTTTCAAACTTCTGACAACTTTTATATTTTGTGAAAATATTTTTTGGATAAAAAGTACATCGAAAATTTTGTTTGTAAGCATTTATTACTAATTGCAATGTATATTTTTAGTATTTATAATAAAATACACGAATTGGTAAATATATACTGTATTATTGTACCCTACCATAATACATATTATAATATATAAATATAATTTAGTAGAAAATTTAAAGATGACGAATTCGACTGCTGAGATAAAAGTTCCATATTTTATCAATAGACAACGTGATACATAATAATGGGCAAGAAGGGAATACAATTTTATATACAGCATTTTATTAACACATCATATTGTTATGTTTTATTAACCGTATTTAATTTTATTAAAAAACGTTTCAAGTACATAAACAACATGACTTTTTGTTTTTTGTCCGCGGGACGAAATTACTTTTCTCATGATGAAAAAACAATTTCCTCGCATATGTGTACAACAGAACTTCCTATTGTTTTTTCAAATAATTTTTAAACAGCCATTTCATCCTGTTATTTTTAGTTCACTTAATATAATTAAAATAAAAACGCGTTTATCTCACGTACCTCGAAGAATTTGACAATTATTATAATGACTGTAAAATAAAAGTAGAGTACTACAAAACATGCACGATGGAGGGGCGATGGCAGCATATTCCCCCCTTGTTCCGCGGTTACGCGCCATTTGAACAGCAGTAGCAATAACAACCAGTGGTGTGTGTGTGTGTGTGTGTCTATACAAGTATATTATATTATACTGCAGAACACGCCACAACTGTTGGTAGCTTGGGTCTTTGTCGAAAATAGAAGAAAAACGAGAAGAAAAAACCAACATAGTTCAATGTACCCAGACACAAACCGGTTGAAGACACGACAAAGCTATTACAATGCCACAATAAATATTGTGTATATCGGGTCTATCGGTTAAGGGGAAAAATGAATAACGCCTTCCGCTTTTGTTCTTTACATTTTGAAGGACGCGATTTTCAGATTTTTACTGTTATCTTCATTGTTTTCAACGAACCCTGAAGGCTTATCCCGTCGCTTTAGAATAAGTATGTTGCGTCTCATATTTACTATAGATATTTATTTTTGGGATAGTGTCATGAATAACAGCGATTAAACGAGTTTTTTTTTTTTTAATTTTTACAAGTGACCTAGATATTGAACTCGGGGTTGAAAGAATCCCAAGAGTGTTCCAGGAGCAATTTTATGGATTTTATACAAAAATAATAATTATATAGGTCTATTGCAATTTAAAACTAAGCGAATATGGAAAAGAATAATAATGCAAATTCCACGACGTATTTTTTATACGTCTATTAACTTGTAATTACTAAATAGAACATAATCCCTGCTTTAATACATTTATTTCATAGTTTTATTCAATATTTCATTAATAATTTAATTTAAAATAATAAAAAAATTGATTATTTTTAAAACAATTTCGTGAAGAAATAACTAAATATTTTGAACTGATATCGATTTTTTAATTTGTTCCATTTATATACATATTCATATAAAATAACAATAAAGCTAACTGTTGAATATTAAATAATACCTATTGCTTTCAAATAAACAATAAAATTTTATCGTTTAACATTTTCTTTTAACAGTAATTTATATTTATAGTACCGAAATATATATTTCAACTATTTAAATCTAAATTAAAAAATGACAATATAATTATATGTATACACGAAATATTACTAGGTATGTTCTAAAAAATTTAAAAAATTTATAAGCATAAAGATATATCACCAGTTATATTGTGTAAAATTACAAATTTAACAAAATAAAATAATGAAATTATATTTATATATGTCCTAATTTAAGCAGTATTTATTACATAATATGATAACTATGTAAAGTGTAGTGAAGTTAAGGTATGTATTAAAAACAGTTAAAATTTGTTTAAATCAACATGTAGATAAATAATGATGAGATATTTAACAAAAATAATTACTTATACTTTTTATAATACTTTCAAGATTAAGTTATCAGATTGAGAATGAAGTTATCATTTTAACTTGGTATTTAAATTCCAGATGGTTTATATTGCAATTATTTTTGTACTGTTATTTCTATAAATAGGCTTGTAAGTTTGAATGTGTTTTGCTAGGTACATTAAGTTATTTTAACTGTATACTTAAAAGATGTTCATCCAAACAAAAGTTTAAACTAAAAATGTCTTATTATATTACATATATTATTATACGTCACAGATACGACATCATACGTCAAGATACTCTTTTAATTAAATTAAAAAATGTATTTTCACGCCTTTTTTTAGGTCTCTCTTAACACTTAGAATGGCTTTTTTTCACATTCTCTTATTCACACTCTCTGTAAATTAACTAGTAGTGTATGGATTTAATCGAATACTGCAGGCTGGGTGCATGTGTTTTAAAAAAATAAAATAAATACGTCCGGAAAAATCGGGTCCTAGTGGGCGACAGATATATATTCAATTTTGAGGATAACTGGCAGCCGGCCGGTTTGATATTATTTTATGTATGTTAAGGCTACACAGCCTGAGCCTCTGCCGTGTTTCCATGGAAACCAGGGCGTCGCGACGGGTCTCTGGCGATCGATCGTGTGCGTCTCGCGTTCCAGACCCTCCCAGACTATATTTTTTCTACATGAGTTTTTTTTATTTTTGGCATCATGCCCTTGTTACTAATAATTTTTTTAACCATCACCATTTAAATTTTTTTTCAACATTCATTTTTGAATATATTTCTTTTACATTTTAGAATATAATTTTCTACGGCCAAATGTAGGTACTATTCTTTAATATTATATTATATCGAAAGTATTTTGAGGTTAGGTTTCTACTACAGGAATTAATATGAGGCGTCATGCCGGGCATTTGAAACAGAAATACAATGAGATGAAAAGTTTCAGTAACTACTTGAACTATGACCAATGATCTCATTTTATTTAAATTAAACAGAGTATTCAGAATTAATATTAATGAACTCAACACCAATATTTTTTTATTCTATTTTATCATAAGAAATTATTTTGACATTATGCATTTAAAAAATCTAACAATTTCGTCTAAATATTCCATTTTATTTATTCAACTAAACTTTGTATTATGTCGATAAAATGGTGTTGAATTGTATCTAAGTACGGAAGTTAAAATATTTAGTTGATTAGTTAAGGATTTCAAAATATTATTTTGAAAATATATAAATACTAAATTTTTAATCGTATATTAAAATAAAATTCATTATTTATAAGGCTGTGCATTGAGGTTTGACGATAATAAATTGCGCTTAATAATAAAACACTTATAAACTATATTTAAAAAAAATCAACTAATTAAAAAACTGTAAAATGATAAGAAATATAAATTATTTTATACATAAATTGCTACACATAAGATCACAATTTTAATTAATATATGAAACAGATAAGTAACACGGACAAATATTTAAGAATTATGTTTAAAGTTATATTATGTTATGTTTAAAGATAAAATAAAAACATCAACTAATAAACAAACCCTAACCTAACCTAACTAATAAATGTTTTACATCAAGAGTTTATTTATGAGTCTAGTACGCATGAAGCACCTCTTATAAAAATGTTTACTGAAGTAAACTAAGAGGAAGTTATTGTTCTCAACGCCCACTTCAAAAAGAATCCCTTTTCATTAAAATTAAACAGTAGTGAGGGTTATATTATGTTAACATTAGTTTGATTAATTTTAATTATATAAAACGTGTTTAATGACTATATCATACATTTTTTAAAAGGCTCTTTCTGGATTCAGAACTGGATTAAATATATTAAAATATTTTGAAAAACCTATCAAGGCGTGGTTTACCGATTTAAAATCCTTCAGAAGAACACGCGACAATACATTAATTCCTCAACCACAGTTTCCAGTAGATAAAAGTCGTGTTGCGCATATTGTATTGAAAAAAAAACTACGAACTATATTCAAGTACGCTTTATAATATATTAATAAGTTAGGTACCATCATCAAAGAGGTGTGTTTTTATGTTTATTGTTTATGCTGACAATTTGTCTATCGGCTATTGTTGTCTATTTTTAAGAAACCAAAATATGATTAATCCTCTGATCGCGCGTGGCACATATAACATATCCACTCTAATAGCATTTTCGTTCTCTTTATTCTGTTAGCAACAATCAAAATTAAAACTTGGTAAAATTCGTGACTATCATCAACACGTGCGCGATCTAGTATGTTCTCTATATGAAATAACGCAACATTATTAGAGGAACTAATAAAATATATTATAGGGTTATCACACATCGGGTGTTCAAACAAGTCAACGTCCTCCACTATGCTGGGTTCAAGGTCTTATGATTACTTTAGTCACTATGCTACTGTCTGTCAAGAATAATAAAAATTAAAAATCCGACAAAATATATCCAGGACATTTTAATCTAGAACAACAACTAGCTGATGTCTAATAATATGATATTGTTTATACACGTAAATAAACGTTATTTCTACCTATTCTCTACAACAAATGTGAGCTTTTACTTAGAATTGTTTGTCGAAAGAAAAACATATAGTTATCAAGAATAATATAATAAAATAATTACAGTTATTATAAAATGGTAATTAAATGATTTTTCGCACTCTTCGATCACCTTATCTCTTAATCTGTATTTCAAAACAATTTTGAATCAGATCGGCTTGAAAAAGATTGGAAAAGGGGTTTCCATTTTATTTGTTTGATTAAGGTAATCTAATATTTTTTTTATAATAACGCATAAAATGAAAAATAGATTCAAAAACTATTTAGATTTAAAAATAAAGAGTGTTGTAAATTTATATACTTATGTATTGAAACAAAATCTAAATTACTTTTGTTTATCTTACCTCTTGTACAGTTTCTGTTTTTACATCAGCAGCGGCTTGTTCTTTAACTGCTGGTTTGGATTTATCTTTCTTTGAGAAGCTGATGCTTCTGAAAGACCATGATTTTTTCTTCTTGCGTTTCTTTTCTGCGGATGCTTGTCCCTCTGCTGGTGTTGATTCATCAGTCGGGCTTTTTGCTGATTCATCAGCAGTAGTGTCCAAATCGCCATTCACCTCAGATACTGGAGCGGCAGCTTCAATTTTTTCTTCTTTATTTTCTGGTTCCTTAACATTCTCGACAGGTGAAGCCGATTCAGCATTTTCCTAGAATATGATATAAATAAAATTTTGCATTTTTACGACAAAAAAGGAGAAACACACACCTTTTTGCACCTTTTTAAATTTACAAATAATTTAATAATATTGTTAAATAAGTCATAATATTACCATTATTATGACGTAGTAAATAGATAAAATTATTAAACTATTCGCAAAACTTAAAAAATGAACGGATTATGATAAACGGAGATTTAAGTACCAGTATTTTTCTAAAAATCAAGTTTACAAAATGCCAATTTTTTCTAAAATTATAGGTAGTATAAAATTTCAAATTTGAAAATTTTGGGTCCTAAAAAAAAAAAACTATACGTTATTGCTATAGCGCAATACTATAGCAATGATTCAAAAAAGTTAAAAATTATAAATAGAAAAAAAAAGATATATATATTAAAAAAGGCAGGACAAGGGGGGGGGCAATTAATCCTCTCACAGCACTTATGCCGATATTTAAGATTGTTTTGGTCCCTAGTGATGATTTCGATTATATTATTATCGAGACATCGGGTTAAAAACCAAAATATTGCTTTACCCCTTTTCTCTTATGATTACTACATTTTAAATTAGTAATCACCTCTTAAAGGGGTTTAAAAAGTTCGGGTCCTATGTTCCTATGTCTTTCATAAACTTAAAAAAATAGTCGTTTACATTACCTATAGATATAGTAGATGAACGGAATTTTCTTCAGTCATAATTTTAAGAAAATTTAACATTTTTCATGTAATAAAAAAAGTAGGTAAATAAGAGAAGTAAACTTCTTTTACTAATAACTAATAACTAATAACGTTAACTGCTTTAACGTATTCAACATTCAGTCTATTTTTTAGATCAGTTCAAGTGGAAACGCTTTGGTTTCAATAATTTTTTGGTCCTCAATAATTTTAGGACTTGGACAAGTTTCCCAAAAAGCAGGACAATTAGCGTACCACGGACTCGTTTCGCGGGGCGCATTAATTTAAGACGTGAATATGAGACGTTCCGCCTCACGCGGGAATAAGATTTTATTATGAGTTAAAATGATCATTTACGTGACACTGGAATTACTCAAATCATAGAAATGATCACCAAACAATAATAGAGTAAAAGATTTCATGATAAATCAAAATTATGATTTTTTTTTTAAAAAACTAAAGATATTGCATTTGTCAAATCGTACTGGGGCATCCTGCATATATACATAAATATTGTACATAGCAAGCACCTAATACCAATAATGTGCAACATTTTAATGAAAATATTCATTAAAATCAAAAATACCTTTTCATCTACGTGGGGTGTTGATCCATTTTGTTTAGGCGTTTCTTCTACACCATTCGCCTCAACTATTTGTTTTTCGTCAGCAGAAGCAGTTGTTATTGTGCCGTTTTCCAGAGGTTCACCAGCTGGTCCTTTTTCTGCTTTTGTGGCTCCAGCAGAAATATCTACCGATCTTTTACTTTGTCTGGCTCCCATATTATTGAGTTATTTATGAGTAGTAATCCTCGAAATTAAATTAAATTGATGAATTGTATGAAATTTAACAATGACAAAAAAAAAACACTATTCAATGTTTTTCTTTTGATAAATGGTGACTATTGATTTGTTACACCACTTCTCTTTGTCCAGCGATTAACTGTCTAACCTGAAACAATGAAAAAAATAAAATATAGTTATTATATCTTTTCGCCCCACCAATATGAATAGTTTTATACCATTAGGTATGAACAAAGTACGCAGGCGGTGTCAATTATCAGAGGGAAATTTATTCTATGAAATTGAAAATACAAAATTAAAATATTCTAAATATATGCTTCAAACGATTCCTTAAACAAAATTATACATTAAAATAATCAATATTCAATGCAGTTCAATAAAATCAAAATTGATGATACATTTACTACCGAAATTAAACCGAGTCAATAGACTAGGAATTTAAATAAATTAGTAACAGGAACTGTTGGTCAAAACTTGGACACTTGGAGAATTAATTGATAGTGGTTTCCGGTGATATTCAATATATGCTTGAAAATAACTCAGTTTGTATAAAAAGGCATAATAATATAGTGACATGAAAACATAATTATTAAGTTTGACATAATGAGCTTAATATATACGATTTAAAATTAAAAAGCCGTACATACTTCCCACCATGATTATTTTTAGCTCCTCTCTTCAAAAATGCGTAGGCACAATAAAAAAACTAAAAAATTTTTTGCACCAAAATATTTTCAGATTATTGTCTATTAATGTTTAAATTTTTATGAAGTTTGGATTAAAAAAATAAAATTGTCCGACTCTTTATTGTCAAATTTTGGGTAGTTTTCTCCAAATTTTGAGAAAAATTACCTCTCTAAAGTACTATCAAGAGGTAAATCCGGTTTCAAAAGTTACAAGTCAAAACTTTTGCTAAATATTTCTACACAAAAACGAGTACACATAAAAAATAAAAATAAAAATAAATATCATCCTTAAAACACTAGCTTCTTCGTTTCGCTCAGAATCTATAAAACGTAAACACAAGTACATAATATGCAAATAACTCTTATAACACAAATGGACAGTTCGATAGGCGATTGACATGACCACCAAGTATTATTCAATTTACTGAGAATATCTCCAGTACATTCTATGATTATATTAAATATGTTGTCCTAAAACTTATAAAGATTCTATACTAAATTGTGATATTTTTTTAAAAATTACATGTCCAATAAGCACATTGGCAGAGTTATTTTTTCATAATTAATGGAATAATTATTATTTAACAATATATTTAGTTTTGAGCATATAGATATTCCAAATATTATATATATGTAATTATTTAAACAATAACATAATTTATTGTTTACCAAATTTAGAATAAAATCTTATAATAGTTAGTCTTAACAACACCAAATTGGTTTGATTAAAGAAATAAATTATTAAAATTTTCTATTTGCATTTCATATATCTTCATAAACGAGTTCGATAAGAAAAAAACACATAAAATGCGTTACTCATTATGTAGATTACTTTTAAATAATATAATAAATGAAACTCACATTTTTAAACTTAGATATCTAATAAATAAAGATACTAAGAAAAACTTATTTTTCATTGTGGATTAAAATCAGTTGTACAATACACAATTAAAATGGAAATTAACTAAGTTAACCATAATTATTTTGTTCTTAATTTTTTTTTTCGACATCAAAATATAAACATATCTAATAAAATCATAAGTTATAAATAGGTTTTTCACTGCTTAATCAGTACCAATATTTAAGAAAATCGTAATAACTCCATAAATAACTTATTTAAAACATTTTTAAATACTTCGCTGATCTTTCTGGTCATGCATAGGTAATTCAATACATGCAGTTGTAATTAAGCAATCAAAATCAAAACTATTAATATTATAGTTACTTCATGTTTTTACGAAATATATTAGAATATTAAAATATAGTCGTATAATTTAAATTAATTTATTATAATGTACCATAGTAAATAACAAACTGTAACTCATTTGCAGTAAAAACTTATCATGGTCTTCAAACATACCAATCCAATCACCGACATACTTTAGACTTCAAACAATGTATACTAAATGTATTATTTTTTTTTTTTTACACTGACTGTATTGGAAGACAGTTTGTAAACACCAATATTTTTGTGTTTCTAAAATTAATATAACACGTTAATAATTTAATATGGGATAGATATCCTAGGAGAATTTAATTTGTTATATTTTTATTTTATATTCGGATATCATAAATGCATAGGTATACCAGAAGGCAAAAACAAATTAGTGTTAAAAACACCAAAATTATCAACGAAATATATTCAACACGTAATCAGAATTTTTTTAATTTTTACATAGTAGTCTGGTGAAAATAGGCATAACATGGTAAGAATCGAAATTTAAAATATGAAATAATTTAATTAATTTACATGTACTACATGAAAATTTTAACTATTAGAATAATTAATAAAGAAAACATAAAATGTACTGTTATTATTCCATTAGCAAAGCAATTTTATATATATTATATTATATTTATATGTATAATTAAAACATCAAGTACATCACAATAATAAAATTTAAAATAAAACTAAATTATTACTACTACACATTTTAGTATTTTATAATTGTAAAAAGAATGATTATAATACTCTATGAATTCAAATTTAATTTTAATTTATCAGTAAATACATAAATCAATACAAAAAATAATTTTGAAGAGAAGTAATTAATTTAAAAATTAATAAGTAATAACATTTCATGATAGCTCAAAATCTAAATAGCTGGTAGGATAAGGTAATGACGATGGAAGTTTGTTTGCCGTTTCGCTCATCGAACAAATCATGGTGGTGGGTGCATAGCATCTTAAGTAGACTAATAATAATTACCACCGGCTTAAACTACACTGTAATAATGAGTAGGATAATTTTAATACTAGTTTAGTATTTTAAGAATCCTACATTCAACGATAAAATATTATTGGAGCATTTTTAATGGATTTAATTAGATAAAATTTCTGATACATAAGAAGCTGACCGAACTTTTGATCACGATACTACCCGAAAAAATAATAACTAACGGAAACAATAATAGTCAAAATTTAAAAATAAAATTCGGTTGATTAGGTACATATAAATTATCATAATGATTAAACACGATGATAATAAAATACAGAAAAAAGGGTGTAATAAGTACAAAGTAATCTAATGATTAAATTCTGAGCGGAAAGAAGAAGTTTCTATTATTAAAATGTTTATTTTTTTTAGAAAAGAGAGAAAATAAACTAGCATTTTAACAATGATATTTATATATGATATTTATATCCCACCCGAGAAGCGAAGAATACCCATAGTGCAAAAATATGACTGGCTTTTTTAAATACTAAAATAATACTTCGCACTGTAATAAAAGGCTTCAATTAATCAAACAAAAGGGATAATTTGTATTATACGTGGGAAATTAAGATGGGTTAAACACGATAGACACCTATGTGATAATCGATATAAAACTACTTTGAACATGGTTCATTTTAATATACAACTTATAACAGTAAACACACGATAAACATACATCTTTCCCCTATAAGCCACAGCCAGCTAGGAACTATAGTGACTCATCGACGACGCCCATTGGTTTTCAACAGTTCCAACTATATACATGCTGGACAAAGGGACGCCGAATGAGTCATTTATCGTTATATTGATTACCTACCGAATAAAACGTAATAGTTATATCATTTACATACTTTTATTATATTTTATATATTGTGTTAATGCTTTATATAGTATTATGTCTAGTCCATCAATGCTAAACAATTAAGTATAGACAAAAAAGCCGACGTACACCACGGATATTCTTCACTCCTCGAGTCAGATACTCTAGGTGAATGTATAGAATTTTAAAGAAACGATAAATCATTTCTTCAATAAGATGATTCTTAATCAAAAAAGTTAAAAATATAAAGAACAATAAAAAAAGTCGTCATTTTCAACATACCCACCAAGAGTATCTGACCCGAAAAGCGAAGAATATCCGTGGTGCGAAGTATGCCGGCTTTCTTGTCTATACTTTACTTTACTTATATCTAATAAATAAAGAAAAGGAAAAAATAATGAAAAAAAAATGTTCAAAATTTTTCTTCACAATAAAAATATTAAATGAATAATTTGTACTAGCTTATTTTTATAGGTGTATTCAGAGTGTCCCAGTACGATTTGACAAATTTAATAACTTTTGCTCTATTAATGTTTTATTTACTATGAATTTTATTTTATTTTTAAGTATTACTACAGTACTGCACAACATTAGGAATAAATATATTATTATTATCATTTTTTTTTGTTTAGGATCCAAATTTTATTAATTTGAAATTTTATACTAAGTAGTTTTAGAATTTTTTTTTTTTTAACTGTAATAGAACATTTTAAGTTTGAAAATTTGGGTCTTAAAAATATATATGTTATTGCTATAGCGTAATGTAATAAATAGAAATAAATAATAATAAAAAAAAAAAATTTAATTATTGATAGAACAAAAGTTATTGCATTTGTATGTTAATCGTACTGAGCATTCTGTTCTGAAATTCTTGTAGGTATCAAACTAAACTAATTACTTTATTTAATTAGATGAATATTTAATAAAATAAATATATTAATAAGCAATGATTTTTTATGTGATTAAATTTAACTAAAACAAATTATAAACGAAAAAGATGACCTTGTTCAAAATGCAATGTCTATATGACCAACAACTGACCAATGTTTTATAATGATGTATAAGTCGGATGACTAAATTGATCATTTTACATTAATTTCGTCAGTTTCAATTTTAATCAGAAATGAGTGTGAAAAAAACAAAACTCAATTCTACTTGCAATGATATATGAGACATAAATAATCATCTATATATATTTTAATATTTGCGTTATCAATACAAGAAAATAAATAGTACACTACAAGGATTGATTTGATGATATCTTTTTTTTATAATAAATAAATATATTTTGTTTTAAATTTTAATATACTTTTAATTAAAAAAAAAAAAGAAATAAAGAAAAATATGGTTAACTCTAAGTAACCGATATCATAAAAATATTGGATAAGGAACGAAAAAACTGTTATCGCATACAAGCTCAACAGTGTTCACGGTTATTTGTATGGTAATTTAACAAACCAATGAAAATTTTCAAAAATTACGAAAAGCTTAATTACAAATTAACTAAATACTTATTCTGGCATCTATTTTGGAATATATAATAGTCGTGATATAAAATTGAAGATGTAAGATTAACAAAAATAATCAGTTACTGTTTAAAATTTTTTATAATAATTAATAAATGATTTACCCAGCTAATTTATACGTGTATATATTACATTATATAATATAAGTATTTTTTTTTATAATATATAAACATTGTAGGTTAGCATTCAACTTATTACATTAATATCAATAAAACGTTAGTCATCGTTCAAATTGAAGTTTGTAAAAATTGTTATTTTCTTAAACTCATAAATAACAAATTGAAAAATTACTACCAACTATATTAATACGATGTTAACAAACACTTTATTTATGTACTTAAGAATGTAAAACGTCAACAAAAAAAGAACATTGTTAAAAAGTTCCTATTCATTATTAATCCTATTTATAAGATTTATTTATAATACAAATATAATTCATAGTTAATGTATATTTATAATAACCTACATTATTGCATCATTTTATACTTTATAGGTGCAGGTACCTAAACGAGATTAAAAATAATCAAAATATATAAAATAAAAACCTCAATAGATAACCTAAATATAAATAGCGATTCAAATCAATTGTTATGCAGACACAAGTATTTATTGATAGTTATTTTGCTTTATTATAATGTTATGTATACATCATAAAAATAAAAGAGAGTTGGTGGAAATTCCTTGCTCGACAGTCTACTCCTAGGACAAGACACTAGTGGGCGGTGAGTGCAAAGCACTTAGGGTAGAATGGTAAACAATTACAGAAATCAATACCAAATAATTGAACGCGTAATTTTTATGTATGATTTGTGTTGTTTTAAATGTTTACAAAAAGGCAATAACGATAATAGTAAGTATAATATTATATAATGTATCTAATATATATGTACATTATTTATTAGGTACCACACCAAACTATTAGAAATAATGTAGTTGTAATTATTATTTTACTAAACAAACTGCGTAAATATACTGAAATATAATATTACATTTTATTATAATATATAATGAGTCTTCATTGTGCATACTTCAGATAAGACTTCAATATACTAAATTTATTTCAATAACAGGATAATAATTCTTATCTAAGTTTTGGAACCAATGAAGTTTATTAAACATCAGTATGTTTGTATTATAGTCAAGGTTTTTATATAAATAATAAACAGTAATAATATTATGAATACAAATATACAAATCATTAATACTATTTTAACTATAAACCCATACCTCATAATTGTATTTATCATTACTTGGATGGTAAATAAAATGCAAATGACAAAACCATAAAAAAAAAAACACCTGAAAATATTGAGATAAAAAAATAACTAATTCCAAAAGACTAATTATAATTTAATATCACATTTCTTGTGGTCACGGTTTCGGATTCCATCGATAGTCTTGTCGAATTACATTGGTTGTTAGTTACACAACTACATAAGACGATTAAAAACGTGAAGGAAATTTAGGATAGAAATAAAAAAAAATATGTAATTACTAGGTACCAGTAGAATTTCATTTCAAATTTAATACTGAAGACTGTATCTCTTATCTTATTTAAGTAACCAAAGTTGCTCTTATCTAACCTTTTTATTTAAATAACATTAATATGAATTTATATATATATACATATTGCACAGAGAAACATTAAAATCGCATCGCTAAATGAATCCATATAATTTTGAAAAAATACCATCATATGATTTATCTTATATTAATTTACTATACATATTTTATCTATTCATATCAATCACTGATTGATAAGGTAAGTACGAAGGTAAGTATTAGTCTTAATTAGTTTAATCTGTAAAATATAGACCATTTTAATTCGAATTCGAACGTTCAATTAAGTTATAACCGAAGTAATAAAGCTTTTTCCAGTTATACCATATTATTATTACACATTTCATAAATACTAATATTAACTCTACTAATAAGTAATAACTATAAAATATTATAAGCCAAAGAAAAACTCTTCACAGTTAGCGATTTGTCGACCACGGCATAATACAAAATCATTTCTGTAGTTACTAGTTACCCAAGTAGTTACCCTTAGCCCTTATAATCCTTTTAAATTTCTTCAAATAACATCTGGTTATCAGTCTCTTGAGTTTTTTCTTGGAACATACTAAACATGTTTTACAAAAATTTTAAATGAAACGTAGAATAAAGTATTTTAAAGCGAATATAATTTTTCACTATTAGACTTAACGGAAATTTACAATTATGTACATTAAAATAATACCAAAGTACCTAGTGGTATAACATTTTAAATAAATTACTATAATGCAATCAACTTTATCTTAATTATTTTAATATGAATATTTTATATTAGGTACCCGACAATACCTAATTATAAACATTCAATATAATAAGTAAACGAAAATTTAGAATCAATAATCTACAGATTATGCACATAATAAAGCCGGACATACTTAGCACCAAGGGTATTCTTCACTCTTCAGATCAGATACTCTTGGCGGGTGTGTTGAGTTTTGAAGACACGATAAATCATTTCTTCAATAATACGACTCTGAGCGAAGTATGTTAGTAATACATATAAAAAATAATAGTCGTAATTTTCAACATCAACGAAGATTATCTAACCTGAGGAGTGAAAATTACCCATGGTGCGAAGTACGATCCGACTTTCTTGTCTATACTTTACTTTACTTTACTTCATTTTTTTTTTATTCAATAAATAAAAAAAAAAATCAATTTTACTAAAAATAAAAAAAAATTTGATTTCAAAATTTCCTTGCACCAAAATTATTCTCGTATTTTTGTCTACCTATGTTTAAATTTTCATAAAGTTTGGATTAAAAAAAGATATTTTTCTAGTCTTTTTTCTCAAATTTTGGATAGTTTTTCCCAAATTTTGAGAAAACAATTGAGAATTTTGAAAAATGACCTCTTTAAAATAGCATCTAGAGGTTTCAAAAAAGGATACAGGTCAAAACTTTTGGACAAGTATTTATATACAAAACATGTACACACAAAAAAGTGTGAGAAAAATATTTCCAAATTTTTCCTTCACATTTTTTTAAAGTGTCTTGTGCCAAAATATTTTTCATACTATTGTCTATTTATGTTAAAATGTTCCTAATTCTGAATGTTTTTTGACAAATTTTGATTAGTTTTTACTTAGTTTTTCCCATATTTCTAGAAAACAATTGAAAAATTCGAAAAATGATTCCTCTAAAGTACCACCTTGAATGGGTGTCCAATTCAAATGATCCTGCGGGCCACTTTGGAAATGTGAAGTCCAAAGTGACGTGCGAAGACACCCCGACGAGCGAAGTACACACTATTTTTAATATAATTTAACAATTGCTTTGGTATCTACTGAAACGGTTTCTCACGCATGCACATAATATATGCTAGAAAATTATTATTTATTAATGTTGGATACATGTGCTGAGTGGCCGCAAGTAAACGTGTGGAATTTACGTAACGTCTTGATAATATAAGCTTTTCACTTTTATTTGTTAGCAGGGGGCGTCATCGCTTTCAATATCTGTTCGTAATATTTCTCTATTAGTTATTCCGATCGCGGCTACAAGAATCCGGCGCACGATGTGCATTAAATACCGACAACTGTTCTTTGTAAGCGACAAAAACTACCGGTGGCCTCGTTACCATTCTGTTCACATAACGACAACGCATTTATTATTCAAAAACAAAATAATACCGTATTTAAAAAAATGTCATTAGGTACCGGACTTCAAAAGTCTATGAGTTAACTTAAATAAACCTCTAAGGTTGTTTATGAGATTTAAATAGGCATTATCAAACAAACCATACGTATTTTCTACATAGATATAGATGTGAAAAGGAGTTTGTCTAAAAATGTATAAAATATTACTGCTGAAATGAAACTTATTATTTACGCGTATCAATCGTTTCGCGAACTTACTGCATCGATATTCACTGAAACATTTAAAAAATAAAATAGTAAAACCAGTCACTCATAAAGGTTAAATTCGTTACGGTTTATTCTATCTTATAACAATAAGTCTGCATAATAACAATCCATAATCAAAATCATACTCAAATTTAGTATTAGGTAGGGTAAATTGATTTATTATAAAATACAAATTAATAAAAAAGTACAAATAGAATTTTAATGTTTATGAATTTTGCATGATAACTCGTCACATACAACAAAATAAAGATAAAATAGGTACGAATATAAATTCTACAAAAACAAAAAAATTAAAGTGAACAACAAATATATATTATAAATATAGCCATAACATATTGTAACATATTGTAACATAAAGTAAAACAAGATGTATAAACACAGGCTGAGGAAATCTATTTCCGTGATAAAACATCCGGCGGTTGTTTACTTGAATCCGAAAATAGGATCCAAAACAAACAAAAAGAAGATTTGTTCATGAAAAATCTGGGCATGGTCGTGTTCTTCGCGATAGTAGCCAGAGGCTGTATGAACCGGTTTTTCTATAGGATGTTTCATATACTAAAAATATTTAATTTTAAATACTCAAATGGAGACTACTTATTACAGGATAATTTTTAACAGTTCAAGGTCACCGGGTCGATAGGAGGATTGCGTCGTATTACATAAATAAATACATTTTTCAGGACTTTTAACAATGCTTTCGTGGTTTCTTAACAGCTATTAGGAGTACAACGAGTTTTACCAACCTGTATGACACACAAGGTGATGGAATTAATCTATATCAGCCAATGACAACAATCATAGCCCCTCTCCATTACTATTCAGTTCGAATCTACCGTAATCGATCAACAAAAGAATCATGTTTTTTTATTGTTATTATCTTTTTCGTTGTAAAAGTGACCTTCCGAGGGAATGGGGAACGAATCGGAGATTTCCTTTCGTAGGGTATTTTTCTAATGTCCACTAGTTATCGGCGAAAGTAATAATGTATTAGAATAAACAAATTAATAAGTAATAAGTAATATACTTTCATAAAATCGGTGCAATTATAAGAACGCATTCTATTTTTATGAGAGCGTATCAAAATCGAAACAGTTGTTAAATTTATAGAGTTTAATCAATTTTAACTAAAAGTTGAAACAATCAGGTATCAATAAAGCAAATAACAAAATTAAATATTTAGCAGGCAAATACTCGAGTAAATATCTGGGTAAATATTATAATAATTAGACTATTTTACCATATAAGTACCCACATTAATGTATTTTATTTTATGTGCATATTTATTAAATACGTACCTACCTAAAATAAAAATTATATAAATAATAAAAAGATTAACCTGGGAATAATATTCAGTATCTAGTGTACATATACGAGTAATAACCATATATAAATTAACTCGTATATAAAATAACTAAATCAGGTACTATTTTCTGTACCAACTATTTTCCGGGATAATTTACGTTTCACCCCTTTGACACGTTTTAGCATACTAAATTACGTAAAAATAAATTAATTTATATTAATTTCAGGCAAAAAAACATGAGGCTCTTGTTTAATATCTTCGTTCTACACATGAGCATTGTGCAATAAAAAACATGAGATCTTTAACGTAATTTAAAGCCAACAAATCATCTAAAAAATGACTGTTTAGGTTTATTCTTGTGAACCAAATTCTATGTAGTCATTAAAAAATTAGAATAAAAATATATATTTTATATTACTGTAAGTACTTGAGTTAAGATTTAACTGGAGATAAAATTATACATGTAGTTATTAGTTATTTAAGAGAAAAAATAATAGTATAGAGTATTACTCGCTTTATTATAATATTGAGTTAATTATCAAGTTTTTTTGACAAGACTGTTCCACAATATAACGCATGATTTATAAAATCAAATAAAAATAATCAAACCTTTAGTTAATTTTAGATAAAATATTTTATAAGATTAAAATAAATAAATCAATAAAATTAGACATTACTAGGTACAATTTAACTAAAATTATTTTTTTAGCAATACAAAGAACATAGATCAATTCATTTTTAGACTATTTATTAAGTCTTAGTACGTTAAATTCATAGCATACACATTATAACCCTAAGATTCGTATTCTTATAGGACAACAAATAAACCAAAAGCCAAATCGTTTGCATAACAAATAAGAATTGAATACTGCAAACGTGATCTAATAGGATCATATTATTTATTACCAGCCTTTTTATAAATGATAGTGAATAAATCGTGAGTAGAATAAAATTTCGCTTTACATTAACTCGGTCATTGTTGTGTAATCGGAATCCTACGAAAATTTCAAAATACATATTCCCTGATATATACACACACACACACACACACACACAGTAGAAATCGTTTATAATGACACCGGTTATAATAACAAACCGGGTTTAGTAACCATAATTCGAAAGTACGGGCAAAAATCCTATATAACATGTATCACTTTGTATAGATTACTATGACGTCTTGTTATGAGTCATAACATCCATTATAACTTATGACGGTTATTTTTGGTTATTTTAGAAAAATAATTTATCTATAATGACATTAATCATACATATCAAATTTATCGAAGCTAATTTAACAACAAAAGTGTTACAAATTAAGATAACAGATTATTTGAATATTATATAGATTTCATGATCTTTTTTTAAATTCTACATAAATAATAATAGCAAATTTAATTAATCATGATTAAAATACAATAAACCGTTTATTGTATTTTAATCATGATTTTATTATAAAAATATAATACATTTTCAATATTTAATAATATAATGTTTAGTATAACCATACTGACATCGGTTATTATGACCAATTATGAACGGTCTCTTGAATGTCATATACGATTTCTACTGTAGGTATATAATATTTATATACATATATAAATATATATACACCAGTGGTTTTCAACCGATGTGATGCCAGCACGCCAGTGTAAAACCAAATTCTCTAGGCATGCCGCGAGCTTTTGAAGTTTGTTTTATTTTATTATGTGCAGAGTAATACGAGTTTGTGAAGATAATCAAATGTAAAGTACATTACTCAGCTTTAGAATATTAGCAAATTTTCATCGTCAGTATTTTGTACGAAATGTATATAGCCATTTATAGAATTTTATAGCCTAGATTTATTGTCTAGGTTTTACAAAATAATCAAAACACCCCTTATAATAGCTAATCCGTTTTCAAAGTATGACGTATTTCGTATATGTATTTTACGTAAGTTCATTTACTTGGTGGTTGATTGACTCACTTAGCACTGGTACTTCTAAAAACCCTCTAAACTTCTTTATTATGAAAAACTACCACTGTTAGATAACATAGAAAACTGAAATTTAATTATTTTCTAATGAATATGGCGTATAGAGCAAAGATAACACGTAGACATATTTTATTTAGGTACAACATTTTTAAAACGTTGTTATGCAATCTTATAATCATGTAAGTTAATACACTTCAGCATATTTTTTATACCCGCACCCAAATCTCAAATGTTAACTTTTGGGTTCGTCCCCGGATATTTTACTTATTTGATTTTACAACTAAATACCTACACCTTCAAAAATATATTTAGAAACGAAAAGACAAAATAGAAAAATAATTAACATCAGTACTGGTAGGTAATTCAGATTAAGTTCTAATTTACTAAGTAACTAATACCTATATAAACGCAAAGTTTATTTTTTACATCTTGAGGTGAAACATAATAAAGAAAAATATTTAAAACACATTATATATATATATATACTTTATACTGGCGTTTCCCAAACTGTGGTCCGCGGACCCTTAGGGGTCTGTACGTATACCGCCGTGGTCCACGAACGTAAATTAAAAATTAGAATAGACAAAGTACATTGTTGAAATAGTTATCGTTGAAAAACTAATCAGAATAGAGACAGACTCACGTCGGTCAAAAAACCGATATTATTGTTTTTAATTTTTATTTTTTATTACAGGGTCCGCCATCATTTTTATTATCTCAAAGGGGTCTGGCAGAGAAAATGTTTGGGAAACGCTGCTTTATACTTTAGGTATATATATATACCTATAATTGAACTACATGGACTTAATCATTCAAATAATAATTACACTGCTAAGCTTAAACGCGCCAATGCTCATACTGAATTATTGTCATAATCATTAGTATAAGATTCATCAACACCTCGGTTCATGTATACTATTTTGTAGGTACATATCAAGTGGCATATGTGTACATATCAAATGTAAAAAATTAACTATTTGTTTAAACAAACACATCGCAACAATTAACACTTAAGCTGAAAATATTTTTTGAATTCCTTTCAATTAGGTATGACCAATTGGCACGTCGATAATTAACAAGTATTTAAAATTTAATTGGTCATATTGCTCTATCTTCAATATATTATTTTAATCGCGGCTTTTATTTTAGATTCTGAACAAAGTGAAGAAGCTAGTGTTTTTACAATGATGTTTCTTTTTTTTTTTTCTGTTAACACTTTTTCGTATAGAAATACTTGTCCAAAAGTTTCGATCAATAACTTTTTGAAACCGGATCGCCTCTAGATTGTACTTTAGAGAGGTCATTTTTTGAATTTCTCAATTCTTCAATTTTTTTTTTGGAAAAAACTACCCAAAATTTGACAAAAACGACTCGGAAACCATCATTTTTTGATCCGAATT